>JAXCGZ010015238.1:57500-129704 GCA_037179515.1 Halocaridina rubra | reverse complement strand
ATCTTTTTTTTCTCACAGACAAACTACCAGCCTCCTTTCTTTCACTCTCATGCGTTCCACAACCATGCATATTCAGAGAGCCATTGACTAGAGTTCTGGGTGGAGCTTTTCTACCATAGCCCTATCATATGCCTTGACTCTGCGAAGGGAAATTACTTTGAAGGGGATTAATTCCTTCCACTCCATTAAGTCGACTTTTACGAGACGCAGGTAAACACAGAGGCAATATACTTGTCCTCCTTTTCAAGAGAAGAAAATAAAAATGCTGAGTAAGAGAAAATAAACTCTAGGAAACAGGACTTTCAGCTCCTCACTTGAATCATATTCACCCAATTTCATAAACTTTAAGGCACCTTAGGAAAAATAAATACTATGTATCATGTTTTATTCGTGAGTGTTGTAGCTGTCTTTTGTTCAGGAAGATGTTCTGAGTGTGGAGCTGAAAGAGGGTCGTCCTCAAGTCTTGTTAGACCTAGGCACTGGACCTCTCTTCTTGGAAGTGTCTGAGGTACCTTCTCTTGCCGATGGACTTTGGCACAGACTTGATCTCTTCTGGGGTTACCAGGTCAGTACACAGTTTTTGTTTTAGAATTATTTTATAATTCAAGTTTAGTTGTTATAGTATGGATAATGAATACAAAAATTTTGTAAGTATTAATGATAATATATGATATATAAATGCTAAGACCTATTTATAACGATATATTTCGAATTAGCATTATATGATAATGCAGTATTGTCCTCCTTTCCGTATGAGTGGGTTTTTTTTCCCCATTGCAGGGAGTACTTATAATAAATTAAAATATCAATACAAGAACCTGTTTATGACATGATATCTCGGATTACCATTACATTTTTATCAGATGATCTCTTGAATTACCTTTATTTTACAACAAATGACTGTTTTCACATCTTAGCAATAACTGTTAGTCTACAGAAAAAAAACTTATAAAGATACGGATCTGAGTTCGTATAAATAAGGTGGACTTGCCGTCAGCTGGGCACCCATATTAATCATAAAATATCATCTCCTTGACTTTTAATATTATTTGTATGCAGAGAGCCGAGGTGGTGGTTGATATGTGTCAAAGAGAAATGGAAAGTGGAGCTGTCAATGGAGCTGGAGGGAGAGACTGCCGTTCAGGGGTTCCTCTATCCCCAGAGGATGGAGGACTGAACGTAGGAGCTCCTTTGCAAATAGGGGGTCTTGCCCATCTCCCCCCTCGATATCAAGATCGTGGGTGGCCTCAAGCCATCACTACTGCTTCTTTTCAAGGATGTATCCGGAATTTAAGAGTCAACGGAGAGGTAAGATCTTTTTTTTTTTTTTGCATTATTTCTCATTTTCATATTAGTATCGCATTATTATGGTAATCGCCATAGCATAGCTAACAGAGTGCTCGACCTTGGAGGTGATGGACCCGCGTTCGAGAACGCGGAGGGACGTTAGAAAGGAAATCCAGTCTGCATTCCAAGCTTCAGTCCATCTGTGGCAACCCTCAAATGAGAACTAATAGTTAATAAAAAAAAAAATCTATGAAATAAGCTGGGCCACACATGATATCAATACTTCTGTAAATTCTGTACTATAAATAAATGAGGATAAGCCTTTGCTGTATTAGGATATATAATACACACAATGCATACCAAATCATACCAGCTTAGTACTATCTAACCTAACAATCTAACCTAAGTACGAGAGAGTGGAACTATATGGTTATAGGTTAAATTTCTCTAATGATGGGAGATAGCACAGAGCCCAGTTATATACCTACCATATAGCAGAGACCAATGCCTCCTCTCCAAGCACGTGGACCCAGTGATATCCAGGCAGTGGCTGAATAATCAGGTGAACCTACAAGAAATCACTGACCCCCCCCCCCTGTAATTGCTCAGTTTAACGACATGAGACAGTGAGATCTAATCCAATTCTACCCCATTTTTCAAGAATTTATTTAAATCTATTTTCTTATAGCTTTCAAACTTATGAGTTGATCTTAGGTTGGTAGTATTGGAAAGAAAGTTAAGAATTATAATCGCTCGCACACTTCACTATTACTGAATATATTGTCTGTTTTTTTTTCATCTCCCTTTGTTCTTATTACAGTTGCGTGACTTAGGGGAAGGAGTCCTGTCAGAGGATAGTATTCCAGGATGTATCTCTCTAGATCAATGTCAAGAATCTGGGAAAGCTTGTCCACCTCATGCTAGGTCAGTGTCTTATCTGTAGTGTATGGTTCTTTTAGTCTTAACAGACTGTTAAAGCAGTTGGGTGCTTTTCTGCTTGCCTTGGGCTAAAGATTAAGAAGTACTTTTTTCCTCTTGAAAATGCTAATTGGCTCCAAGAGAGAGAGTAGGTCAGTGTGTTTGGAAACCAGGCAGTCTTGCAGAAGATGCCAGATGATGGCTTGAAACATTTCTCCCTACCAACTGCCTTTGAGACTCTCCCTCCGGAATTTCTCGGGGTTTTACTCCCTAAGCCTTTCGTACTCCCGTGTGCACCTGCAAGACAACAGGAACTTATGCAGCCAGTACCACGTACTGTCATAGCATTAGCAGACATCCTTTGTCATCAGTAAGCAAAATGTAAATCATTAATTTTGGATCGTATGAGATTTTTGCTGATAAACCTAATATAATCTGATATTCATTATATCAGTATGTTAGGTTAGTTTACAAAATTAAATATTTACCAAACAAAAAGTGAATTGTTAGGGTATTGTTGAACTCTGTGTATAAACAACCTTGCTTGTGATATCCAGTTACTTTCCAAACAAAGTTTTTTTTTCTCTTTATCTGACTTAAATCAGGTGAACTCATATTTAAATAAAAATAAATCGTAGGTGTTGGTGGATCCTTTATTAGCATTACTGGGTATTTCCTACTAAATATATATATATATATATATATATATATATATATATATATATATATATATATATATATATATATATATATATATATATATATATATATATATATATATATATATATATATATATATATATATTGATTACTGCAGTTATGATGACAGTTATTTTATATTCATTTTCTTTTATCTGAACAGCACTCAAGTTTTTTTGTCATAATACTTTCCTGTGCTGCCAAAATGCATTTGATTTATTTGCAATATAATTTTGAAATTGACAGCCTAATTTCCCAGGACCTATTTATTTCTTCCAAAAGACATATTGAAGTGTATTTCCGTAGTATATCCTCCTTTAAGGATTACTTTGCTGAATTTTTTACCTCCCTGTGACTAAGCTTCAAAAATGTAATCTAATTTAACTTCATACTAGACTTCAGTTTTGATCATGTAAATTTATGTGATGTGTCAGTGTGTTTCTTACCTCAAAGCTGTGTAGACGAAAGAGATGGCAGAGGCGGTGTCTGTGAATGTGAACCGGGATGGACAACAGAAGATTGCAGTGAAAAAACACAACCAACAACATTTGGTGTCAACAGCTATGTTAAAGTGGCACTTTCATCCACACCACTTACAACCTACACCAAGTTGCAGCTTCGGTAAATATTTTATTGGTTGTAAATGAATGACGTTCTGTACATACTACAAAAACTCAAATGCTTACTTTTGTACTTGAATTGATACTTTTAAAAAGTCTTATCTGAATCTTATGTGGAAGTACAAAAAAGAAAAAAAATAGGAAAAATTATTTTGTGATAATTGTCCAGACACTAGTAAATGTTTTTCTACATAACATCGTACTTATTATATCCATTTTGATTTGCAATTTCCAGTCAGTCGCTATTCTTATTAGTATGAATATAACGAACATCTAAACATGATTCAGCGATTATAAAGGTAATTTCAAGTTACACCTTTCCCCTTGTTGCTTTTTTCGTGTTGGCAGTTTTCGAACATGGGAGACCTCGAACCAGATGTTAGCTGTTTCCTCACAACACGGAAGGGATTTCTTTACAATACACCTACAGAATGGAAACTTATGCATTCAGTTACTTATGCACCCGTCACCTCTAGTACATTTATGCCTGCAAAATCTTCAGTTGAATGATGGAAGGTGGCACAATGTACATGTTGAAAGGTATGTCTGTGTCAAAGTTTTTCCTGATAAGTGTGACACCAGGACAGACAGACAAAATTGTTTTCATCGGGCCCTGGAACTTAAAAATTTACTTGTCACATGTGAAGGGATAATAAGAAAATTGTAACGAATATGCCAGAATATTTGGTGTAGATGTAGGCGTAACTGAAAGGAGACTTAACACCTAACTGTCCAGGCCAGTCCTATTAAGTCCAAAATACCTTCAGTTGTGGTAACACATTGTTCTGTCTAAACTTACTGACTTAAGGAATATGAAACTTTTTTTAACGTATTCAGTTTTGCAAGTAACTTAATCGGTTCAAACTGAAAACTCACTCATTTGAAAATTGTCCCTCACCTCATGTACTAGTATCAAAATTGGATAAAAGAGACGAGTGCCTTGGGAAGCTGCACATATTGTATATTCAACATTTTATGGGCCTATTGTTGTACTGGGTTAGTAGTACCAAAACTAGAAAATGCCAGAATATGCTTTTAAAGTTTCGTAGCTTTAAAATTTTGCTGCCTAAGTAGCCGCTCATGTTATTTTAAGTTGCACTTAAAAAACAGAATAACATGAGTGGGTTCTTAGTTGCCAAAGTTTAAAATATGTGAATGTTTAAAATATGTGAAATTTTAATAGTGTTTTCTGCTGTTTTGTAGTTTTGGCACCTAGTCCAGTAGGCACTTCATTTATAGCACTAATGCTTCATTTTAATGAAGCAGTACTGTTAGGAAGCACCCCAGTTTTCATTGATTTTATGCTCAAAATATGTTATTCTTATTTTGAATGTCAGAAACAGATCCTTAATATAAATGATCATGCTCTTTTGCTGTGTTTATGAAGTATAGTAAAGTAGGGGATCCCCATTTAACTTGAAATGAGTGAATAAAAAAATGTATATATAATTCGGTAATATTTTCTGAAAGAGTCAAGTTTATATTAAATTGCAATGATTAGTGTAAGACTATGTAACTGAAAAGTGAGCACCAAAATGTAGAACATGTAGATGAAATAAAAAAAAAATGCAACTTGTGGTACAAGCAAGGAGAGCAGGCCTATAAAGGGGTTATACCTTGACTACTTCTGTATAGATAACAAAGTAAGGTAAAATAGCTTTTGTGAGTAAGTACTCTTATTTGATAATACAAGTTTAGACCTTTGTTTCATTCTTGACATCTCTTTTATTCTCAATTATCAATTTTTACACTTCTTAACCACTTGAGGTAGTCACCGTGGCTCAAGCGGTAGCATCCGCGACTTTCAGGCGTTAGGTCGAGGGTTCACGTCCCGTCACGGTCTGAGGTTAGCAAGGGAATGCACACAGGGTAACGATTACATCTGCCAAAGCAAGTCCTTAGCAGGAAGGCAACCGTCCTAGCCCTTGGTAGAAAAAGGGAGGCCATGACGTAAAACCCGAACTCTTCTTAACCACTTGTAATGAAGTATGTTAATTCTTCCTTTCTTTTCTTTGTCTTCAGGTATGGTGAATGGATGGAATTAAAAGTGGACGAAGGTGATGGTGAGTTTTACAATGCCACTCCAACACCAAAAACCACCCAAGGGTGGTTGTCACAGTTAGTGATAGATCGACATGAAGGGGTGCATGTTGGTGGGTCCCCTGAATATGTTGGTGTATCCCTGTATGCCGTTCACCATGATTTTCAGCAAGGTAAATGTATCAACTTATTTTGAATTGCAGTCACCCCACATCTTACAAGAGTTTGACTTATGGGATTTGGAAAATACGTTACTTGAATATATTAAATGTTTTCTTATTGACAAAATACCAGAAAAGCTTCAAAGTCATTGGAATGGAAACAAAAGATATAAGTTGAACATTGGTTGGATATAACATATACATTTTATCACAAATTATTTATATATTATATACAATCTTTTAGGTTGTTTGGACGACATTAGAGTGTCAGGTGTGAGAATCCCTCTACCTCCTTTAACCAATACAAGTAGTTGGGCTCAAGCCACCATGTTTGCCAACATTCGAGATGGATGTGCAGGAACCCCATCGGCATGTACTAATGTGTCTTGTCCTCATCCTTTTACATGCATCGATCTTTGGAAACGCCACGATTGTGGGTCAGTGAGCTTGCTTGTTGATTTTGCTGTAATCCAGTTCATAAATGTCCCAAATGGCTGGTAATTTGAGATTATTCTTCTTCTTCTCTGTCTTCAGGCTGGTAAATAGATTTTGTAACACAAGAATTTCTCTTAAGAATTGCATGGTGTTATACTCCTATTTATATACTGTTTAATGTATATGATTGTTTCTATAGGTGTAGCAATGTAATAAACAGGGTTGAAAAAATCGTGATTTTTTTGGATAAAATAAATTTAATTTTTTTTTTTTATTAAAATCAGCAGTCTGATTTTTTTACTCCATTGACCATAATACTCAGCCACAAATGTGAACAGGATAACTACTATTAACTACAACTGTTCTTATGATATTTACAGTTGTCACTCATCTTACAGGGTTTTGATTAGTAAGGTCTTGAGTGCACACAGTTGCAAGATATTTAAAAAACAAATAAAATTTCACCAACATTTTCCCACAAAAATTCTGCATAGCAACTACAGCACTGTTTTTACATGACTTTATATTTTATTTGGCAAAGCTTACGGACAAAACAGTAAGTCAGACATAAGTCAGAGTATTCAGGAGCTTGTGAAAATAGTATGTGCTAAATACAGACACAGTGATTTCTGTGATATCTGACATATGGGAAGTGGTGGAACCAATTAACAGCATAATATGAGGGGAAAAAAAATTGTTTATGATTGAAAAAAGCATAATGCATATATATTAGAAAGACTAAAAAAAAAAATTATTTACAAAATTTTACGGTACTACATGTACTTATTGAAAAACTTTGTATCCTTATAAAAATCTAATACTGGAAATATTCTTACATAATATGCTTATAAAGAGTTTCAGTTTTAATACTCTCTTAGAGAAAATATGCAATTGTTGAAGCACATTTAATTTTTTATCCATTAAAGAACGAAAGTAACTAAAATTGAAAATGTGCTCAGCAGAAACGTTCATGAACAGCCTCCAAGTTAAATACCTTTTCCTGAACTTTGAATCCACAGAACAAAAGTAAACATGTCCTTCTCAGTTCTCAGCCTTTGGAATAATTTTTAATAATTAAAACTTAATAAGCTGAAATGCCTATGAACAGTCATCAGTTGTGATGCCTATTCCTGACCTAATTGATTCCTGATCTTAGCATATACAGATCCATATGATGATCCTCACAGCACCTGCTAACAATGCAACTGCAGTAAAAAAAAAAAAATGCTTTGGAGCATCCATTACAAGTTGTTTTAATTCATTTGCAAAATATTTCCACCATACAAAGAGTGAGAGGAATTTTGCAACAGTTTTGCCTAAAAGAAGCTCTTTAAATGGTGCACTTCTTCCATTAAATGACATAAATATTGGAATATAATATGGAAAATACTCACAAACATTCCGCTCTGCAATGTGTCGCTCTCCGGGAGTCAGAGACCTACCCTTATAGTTTAGGTCTATTACATGTGCTAGAAAGTGGGAAGTTGTCAAAGCTATGTTTATTATTTTCTCAAATTATTTCTATCTTGGTTTTATGTTTGTGCCTTTGGTACTTCTAACTAAAACTGAAGCAAAATGGAAAAACTGAAATATTCCATTCATGGAAATTTTGAAGCGCTAAACTTTTTGGCTGCGAACATCAAGTTTATATACAAGAGCCATATTCCCCCTTCTAGAGAGGGGTATCTAAGTCAAAGTAAAATATCCTGACTCTCTGTAGGGGGAAAGTACATAGTAAAGGATTCCCAGTCTCCTCGCTCTGCCCCATATAGTCGACTTTTACCACACAAAGGGGAACACAGAGGAAATAGTTTTAACCTCGCCCCTAAGGGTTACCACACAAAGGGGAATACAGAGGAAATATTCTTAACCCCGTCCCTAAGGGGTAAACATCAAGTACCAGCATAAAACAGCAAAATCGTTACCAAGGAGTAGAATTGCATTGATTTCCATTGCAATAAAGTGCGTAGCTATATATTTAACTGAATTGAATTTGATATAAGTACATAGTTTGTAAGAAAGATAATTTTTTTTATATAAATCATGATATTTTTTACTTTGATTTAAATCGATTTAAATTAGGTAATTTAAATCATTTTATATAAATCATAACCCTCTTTGAAAAAAGAGAAAAGTTTATCTTAACTGCAATTTTAATTTTTGGAGTTACCTATCTATAGTAGTCACCGTGGCTCAAGCGGTAGCGACCGCGACTCTGAGGCATCAGGTCGAGGGTTCGTGCCCCGTCACGGTCTGAGGTTAGCAAGGGTATGCACTCAAGGTAACGATTGCATCTGCCAAAACAAGTCCTTCGCAAGAAGGCAACCGCCCTAGCCCTTGGTAGAAAAGGGAGTCCGTGACGTAAAACCGGAACAAGTTGCTAGTCAGAGTTTTGGTTTTAATTCTATTGTATGAAAACAAGTATGAAAATTGCATGAATTATATCCATATGTGCATGTATATTTATATACACAGTAAAAGTCGACTAACTTTATGAGGGGGAGTATGTCTCTAGCATACAGAGATGTAGACAGATTTGTTAAATAAAAACTGTTACTTTCTCATGCCTTTAAAGATAAATGTCTGTCCGAGATAAAGTTGCTCCTCAATATTGACTGTTTCCTTAATCCTTTCTTGATATTTTGATTGCATTTCTTCTTTGCTAAATGCTTTCCCATGGTAAGAGTTGTTATTAATAGTTCTGTATGGTTTTCACACATCCAGGATATTCTCTGGAGGTATGGAACTGGAAGCTGAACTGTTGCACTAGTTCGGTCACCAGGTTTGGATCACCTTTTAGTCTCCCCCCCCCTTCCTTCTGACAGTTCAGCATAATCTGAATCTTGGCTGACATTGTCCTCTGGGTCGTTGAGGTACTTTAGCCACAGCACGACAACAACGTGGTGATTCAATGGGTCTTCACTTTGAGATGTGAGTGACACATTTTATCCATATTTGCTTTTCCTCTTCACATGCACTTGTATAGTATGTTTATTGGTGAGTATTATTCCAATTCCAATCTTTCTTGACAGATGTGGTAGTGGGGCAGCCCTTTCAGTAGACAGACAAACATGCCGAGATGTAAATGAATGCTTATGGCAACCATGTTTAAATGGAGGCACCTGCATTAATCAGGAACCTGGATATTCTTGCATTTGCCTGGAGTCTAACATTGGTGAGTTTCTAACTGTTGTCCTTGCATGAGCAGTATTGATTTTTTTTGTGTCACTAATATTCCCCGTTTGGTGGAGGACACTGACAGTTTAAGGCTGGATGCCCTTTCGTGGGTTCGAACTCAGGTCTGTCACCTCCTGAGTCGAGCACTTCCAGTTACACTACAGAGATATGTAGCACTTCTGCTCTTGAAGCTGATCAAGGCATTCTATGCCAAGCTAAAGCTAATGCTTCAAGACATTTACTCGACACTATCATGTATAGAATATAAAACTTTAATTAAAGATTTAGTCTGAGGTAAGATACATGTTTGTCTAAGAAAGGGGTGAAAAGATATTTTGGAAGGACGTAAAAAAAGTAAAGGTGAGTATAGTTGCGATGATAGGGTGAAATTAGCAGGTGGGAGTTGTTCGATGCTTTCTCTACCAATTTATATATATATATATATATATATATTATATATATATATATATATATATATATATATATATATATATATATATATATATATTATATATATATATATATATATTATATTATATATATGGATTCGGTACGTCACGACTCCCTTTTCTACTAAGGGATAGGACGGTTGCCTTCTTATATATATATATATATTTATATATATATATATATATATATATATATATATATATATATATATATATATATATATATATATATATATATATATATATATATATATATATATATATATATATATATATATATATATATATATATATATATATATATATATATATATATATGCCAGTGATCCAATTATTATTATTATTATTGATTTTATTATTATTATTATTATTATTATTATTATTATTATTATTATTATTATTATTATTATTATTATTATTATTATTATTATGCTTATTATCTACTAACAGTCCCTGTGAAGATGTGACTTCTTATTGGGAAGGAGAAACAATATTTTTAGCCAATTTTGAAAGCGACTAAGACATTTTATTCCTTACAGGAAGCCATATTGAAGATGTTTTCTTCTTGTGATTAAGTAAGAAAGTCTACATTTCTAAGCAAATATTGCCAGTGACCCAAAAAAAAAAAATTCCATGACAGGTCACTGCGAGGACTTTGCTCTCCATTGATTATGTGAGAAATATCAGCATGTATTAAGCAGAGTGTCTAATAACCAAAACCCATTTTGTACATTGCAGGAGAGCATTGTGAAGGTGTTGCTCTTGCTCCTCCTGTGCTGAGTCTCTCCATTGGAGCTATTATTGCTATTCTTTGCTGGGTTTTACTTATATGTGGTAAGTTTTGACATTTTATACACAATTGTCATTTAAATTGTGTAATTACAAATAGTTATGTTCCTATTGTTATTATCTTCATACTTACAGATATTTATGCTTATTTTGGTCACTACATTTTGTACTTTATGACATGGTATTTCTTAAGAGTGTGATACTGACACAAAGAAATCGCGAAGGGTCTAGAATCTGAATTCCAGATCAAAACTTAGCACGAGGGTCTGCCCCTCTCTTATTTACCTCTTACTTTATTTAATTTTCGTGCTTTTCCGTTTCTTGATGCTCAGGTCTGATGAGAGCAATTTTGTTTGCCCTTTCCATTGTCACACATAAAAGAAAGGAAAAAAGATGGAAAATCCTATATTAATTCAATTCTATTGTAATACAGGAGCGGCAACAGTAGGATGGCTTATTCAGAGATATCGCAGACATTCGAGAATGAAATCAAAGGGATTGACAGATGATAGCCATCTTGAACTCACCAGGTCTAATGATACATTCCCCAACAATCTGGACATCACTAGAACCACCAATTCGATTAGTAATGTTTCTTCCAGGCCCCCAAATAGCATTGTTGGTAAGTTATTTGATAAAATCTATCTCCTTGATTTTGATTGTTATTCTCAGATTGTTGTTTTAGATTCTCCACCCACGGACGGGTAGAACGGGTCATGGAGGACCCATAGGGCGGTCGCCAGCCGGCACAGGCCCCAACACCCCACTGTGTTGCATGTGTTAATAAACTTTCATGGGCTTGTCAGCTACCAAAATAGCATAAAAGTTTGAGTACTTTTGCACTAGCAGATGTTAAAAACAGTTTGCTAAATAGTGTAGCATATGAAATTAGGTATCTGCTACCCTTAATATTTCCTTAGAATCTGGGTTTGATATAAAGATAATGCCTGTTAGGTCAAAGAACAAACTAAAGAAGAGCCAGTGGGAAATATGTAGTGTTTATCTATCTAGATCTAGGCCCGATTTCTTAAGCAGTGTAAACCTAGGATACCATATTGTTAGTTAGCTAGACACACACAAATGGATTTCATAAATGCATCTGACGTGGTTCTGTGTATGGCTAGGATCCCACATGAGATCCTAGCCATACACAGAACCGCGTCAGATGCGTTTATGAAATTCATTTGTGTGTGTCTAGCTAAATAACAATTTGGTATCCTAGGTTTACACTGTTTAAGATATCGGGCCAAGAACAAACCTAGGACTTTTTGACAACCCTAAAATGTGTAGTAATTTTGACCTCTCCTTTATGACGATTGATACAATAATATTTCTCTAATGACGACTTGATTAGAATATAACTTGGTCATAATTTAGTTCACATATGGAAGGATGGATATATTTTTTTTATTTGTGTGCTTATGATCGATCAGAGTGATGACTTTTTTTCCTAAATTGGGTTTCTTTTTGTGGACTGCTGCTTTTGGTGTATTCATAATTGGCTGACCATTCAGGGTAAGCACTTGCAGAGAAGGGAACCTTGATGGCCGAGTGGTCAGAGTGTTCGAACTGAGAGTTGATAGACCCACCATGGGATACGAGGAAGGGCATTCAGCCTCAATTCCCCACCCACACTCTGTGTCCACCCCCATAATGTGAACAAATAGTGACGTAAAATGATAATTACTTACAAACAAGTTGAAATAAGATATGTATTATATTTAGTTTCTATTGTATCATATCTTGCTCATTTCTTTATTGCAGATGTAGATGTACTGAATGGCAGCAGTAAAGGAGTTAGCAGTGAAGAAAATGATTGTCCTCATTCATGTAATCCTTGCAGTGAGGATATGATCTGCAGTGACATTGATATAATGCAAAAAGACAAAAAATCTGTACCATTGCCATGTGTAGACGACCTTAGGAACTATGCATATGAAGGTGATGGAAGTTCCCCTGGATCTCTATCGTCGTGTTGCTCTGGTATGACTGTTTCTCAGTAGCTCTATTTCTAATAACGGTTTTAGTCTTCCTCCTCTCATTCTTAAGTGTTATCAGCTAGTTTCTCAGGTACCCAAGCAAAGGCAGGAAGACTGCATAACAGCAGATATGAGAGAGAAGGGCCTGGATACCAACCTGACAGGAGACAGTCAGGCGGAGAATTTCTCATCAAAAGCAGCGACCTAATATAAAGAGGGTCTGATAAAGCTGATGAAGAAGGAGCTCGATTTTTCTCAAGTTGCCTATGGGCAGAAAAGAAGTGACTTTTGCCATGCGCATCACCGGAGGCAACTAAACGGGATATAAATATTTCGCCCTTACAATGCTTTCTGTGTTTGTCATAAATTTAGCTAAAATGGGTAGGAGAATGATAAAGCTAGTACTCTGCCCTCTCACTGAATTTCATTTAATTTCATAAAAAAAAACCTGTTAGAAGAATCAGGAAGAGGCAAGAAGAGACGACACCTTGCTTCTTTTGTGGGATGTGGGATGTAGTGTTAAGTTTGGAATTTTATAATCTTGGACTATAAATGTTGTTCCGGTTTTACGTCACGGACTACCTTTTCTACCAAGGGTTAGGACGGTTGCCTTCTTGCAAAGGACTTGTTTTGGCAAATGTAATCGTTACCCTGAGTGCATGTCCTTGCTAACATTAGGTTTATTTCTGTTAATTCAGTTTGTGAATAGGAGCAGTAATCATTAACAATTATTTTGCTACATGAGCCTATCACTTAATATGGATCAGGTAGATATAAGTTGCACCCAGTACATTAAATAACCCCTTAAATCTATCACTTAATATAGATCAGGTAGAGATAAGTGGCCCCCAGTACATTAAATGACCCGGTGCATTGTTAGGATAGCTTAGATAAATCCTAACCTAGCTTATGCTAACCTAAGCTAACTGACTAACCTAATAATTTACAAGATTATTTAATGAACTAGGGTTACTAAAATTTTCCATTGGCATCTGTCAGATGGTTCATGCTATTTAGATTTTTAATTTGCATGGTAAACGATGCTTAATGCTAAAATAGAGAGATTTTACTTTAAGATGCCTTTCTTAAAATTAATTTGTTGTATGAAATTTATATTTCATACAGCTGTATTATATTAAGTTTATTTTTATACTAAAATCCAGCTATTATGCAGGACACAGTATTCCTCTTAAGCCAGCAGAATGGCCCAACATAACAAAACTAGACTCACCAGGGCTTCATCATGCCCTGCCCATTTTTGCCCCTCCATTGTCTCTTTTAGTCATATTGTACAACTTGCAGGGATCAAGAGTCCACTATTCTTCGTCCTTCACCACAAGGAAAGATTAATGTTTTACATATAATGGCCCCATTGCCCTTTTTCAAAGGGGATGGACGAGCCTTAGAACACATTCACCACAAGCCAAAATCAATTCCCTTATCTCCTTGGGAGAAATTAGTGTCATGTCTTTATAATAAATATAACACATACTTTTCAGGTGGTGAGAAGACTGGAGAAGGAAGATTTTTGGGAGGATTTCAAGAAGTGGCAACTTTACTGAATTGTCTTGGTATTCACTCAACTTCATATTCTCCAACGCTCCCTCCAGATTTACCAGTACAGGAGGTTTCTTCATCCTCAAATATGACTATGCCGAAAAGTAACGTGTTGGTTACTGATCAAACATCTCCAGTGCCTCAGATGAATCATATCTTACCTGGTCAGAATAATTTGAGAAAACTTTCAGATAGTAAAAGGACAGTTAAGATGGTAGATTCAGAATTGAATCGTAAAGATAGTGTTGAATGATAGTGAATTCAGTTCCCTACCAAGGAATAAACACCAAATTATTTTTGTAAATAATTTACATGGTGCCTTACCGAGTTCTAAAGGCCCAGTCATTGAAACGTATCATTATTCTCTCAAGAGAAAAAAACCTTGTGAGACACAACCTCTCAAACAAAGGTCCTCTACCTTTTGCTACTGTGAACGAACCTCCTCTTCAGAGTTTCTGGAGTCAGATGGTAATGTGAACTCTGAAAGGATAAGTTCTAAAGGTAAGTGTGCTGCTTGTTTGAAGACACTTCGTCACAAAGAGGAAGTCTGTTTGGGGGCACCTAAAAGGAGCTTCTCAACGTCGACCGTCTTTTATGTATCCTCCAGTTGTAGTTGCGGTAATGTTGGAAGTTGTCATTCATCTCCTGGAGCAGAGAGCTCACAGCATCTTATGTCAGGGCGTGGCTGCGGCATTCACACTAGTAAAAAGGAAATGTTGTCTCATACAAAAGAATCAGCAACAAAAATGTGTCTTTCACAACCTGTATGTCCAAAAAATCATGTTCCTTCACATTCTCAGAATAGCACTAGCATACAATTATGTGGTATAACCGAATTTTAGGTCTATGACTCTGCTTCATTCATTCTGTCTTTAAGAAAGAGAGATCATTATCTGAGTATGTGTTCATGTTTTCATTTTACCATATGTGTGCCCAACTATGTTTCCTTTTAATTTCTATTTCTTGATCTTCATGTGATAATGTTCTGTACATAAATAAATATGGCAATAAGCAGGCCATTATTTAAAGCTCATCTTGTGTGGAATTTTAAGGAGAAAGCAGATTTTAATATCTATTTTTTTTTTTTTTTTTTTTTTTTTTTTTTTTTTTTTTTTTTTTTTTTTTTTTTAAGATCCTCTTTTGGAACTAAACAGGGTCAGGAATCGCTATTTCAATTACAGTACTTAGTTTACATTTTATCATTGTCATTTCCACTCATATAGTTTTATTTTCTTCATGACATCAACGACGCATAAAGAAATACAGTATGAGTAACTGTATTACCCAGCCATCTCTACTGGTTAGCTTCATGTAGGGTCTCACATTAGACAATCTCTAGTTATTTCAAACAACCTTGTATTGGGATATTAACTCGTTTCAAATTAGTTTAATGTCAGGACACTAAAGAATATCTCTTTAATATTACGTAGTGTTTCACACGTGATAAAAGTTTTTCATAGATATCTCAGTAGTGTGATAGATGAATGACCTATTGCATCATCTGTAAGGGAAGATCTCTATTTTTTTATACGCATTCTATCAGGAGTGTTTTTAGTGGTGAGGAAGATTACAGAACTAAATTGCAAGTGCTGGTGAAGTAGCTCTGTATATCAGAGTGTTCTTTGTAGTAGCATATAGATGTTCCGGTTTTACCTCACGGACTCCCTTTTCTACCAAGGGCTAGGACGGTTGCCTTCTTGCAAAGGACTTATTTTGGCAGATGTAATCGTTCCCCTGAGTGTATGTCCTTGCTAACCTCGGACCGTGACGATGCGCGGACTCTCGACCTGACGCCTAAAAGTCGCGGACGCTACCGCTTGAGCCACGGTGACCACTGTAGTAGCATATAGATACTGATCATTATTAGTCACTAAGTTTGTGTCATATTCTGATAACCACTGATTGCATTCAATTATTCTTTGTTATTTTGCTCCATGGTAACAGGTCAAGCAAGGAGTACAGCTAGTCTCCATAGCTCCCACTTTTGAGAATACAGTACATCGGCTGCAAAATGAGAGTATGCATAGGGTATAGCCAGCAATGCAGGTTGCAAATGCTAAAACTTTCGAGTACGTCCCATGTAACAACCGTAGAAGAATAGCTTCTAAAATTACAAAGGGTATGAAATTACCTAACTATGCTTACCGGAAAGATCCCTATGGTCGTAACTCCCTGTCTCATGGTCGGTTCCATTTTTATATTCAAATTGTGACCTCTAGTTCTAAAGTCCGCCATATCAAAATATTGATCCCTATCCTCTCTGTCAAAACCATGAAGGAATTTAAATCGTCATCATATCCCCCTTCATATTTCTAACTTCGAGGGATGGTATGTCTAATTCCCTCAGCCTCTCGTCATAATTTAGATTACGTATATCTGACACCAATTTCCTGTTAAAAGTTTTCTCCACTCATCTTCCTTCAACATATCCACTTTATTTAGTTAGATGAGTGAGATCAGTAAGCGCATCGATTCACCCTTTGTGCTCTTTATGCACTTGCTATAGACTGCTTGGAGACTTCCCTACCAGTTTTGTTTCCTTTAACTGGCTAAACCTTTAAATGAGGCACCTAGTACTCTACTGGGCTAAGTGCCAATACTACAATGCCAGAAAATGCGCTTACAAGTTTCCTAACTAAAAAAAAACACCGATATCTCAGTAGTCACTCATGTTATTTTGATTTATTTGTTAATAACAAAAGTTACTACAAAGCTCTCAAAGTTTTCAAGTTGGGAAACTTTTAAATGCATTTCCTGACATTTTGTAGCATCGGCACTTATCCCAGTAGAGTACTAGGTGCCTCTCAAATACATCATAGGGTATCACATACAATGATAGATCAGACGCTTGACATACGCAGCACATAAGCCCAATTCTCTATGTGGGAGTAACCAGAGTATCTCTACTCCTCGACCTATTGTTGGCAACCTGCATTTTCAATCAGCCTTTATTACCTGAAATACATTGACTCTTCTGACTCGGTGACTATTAGACTGCATGTAATCTCAATTTATCTTTCCTACAGCATATTTGCTATGTGACCCTTAGATCATCTTTGCACTCTATTTTTAGTTCAGGGTAATTTTTGTCTTTATCTGTGTGTTCATTATGTCTAAGGAGAGTATAATACCCATCTTGTAAGGATTACTATTGCTGTGATCAAAAAACTAAAATAGTTTATATATAAAACAGTATTTATACTTTTATAAGTAAACTGAGTTACAGAAATACAATGCTGCTTTTCATTTGTTCCTCAATGTGTGGGATATTGTTCATGTCTATACAGTACTTGTGTTAATAATGAAGTTTTAAAAACTTACATATACAATGAACGTACCTTCCAGTGTATAAGGGGGAGCAGAGTAAAAGCACACGTCCAATCACGAGAAAGCTAATTCACTCCATCTCCATGGAAATAACGGATCATCACAATTCCCCGCAACTACGCTGCTTGGGTCATCCACAGTCTAAGTGGGCCAATATTTATATGGGGCCCAATAGCCATAGCTGTTTTACTTCCACAGCTTCATCTTGAGGCACCTCTAGATGCCTATCTGTCCCAGTGTACAGCACTGAGATGATGCAAGGTTATCCCTCTGGCCCGCATTACCTATTAAAAATCTTTCTCCAAATTTCCATGGGAATAACGGATCATCACAATTCCCCACCATTACGCTCCAGGGGTCATCCACAGTCTAAGTGGGCCAATATTTTATATGGGGCCCAATAGCCATAGCTGTTTTACTCCCACTGCTTCATCTTGAGGCACCTCTAGATGCCTATCTGTCCCAGTGTACAGCACTGAGATAATGCAAGTTTATCCCTCTTGCCCGCATTACCTATTAAAAATCTTTCTCCACTCATTCCTCTCTCTTGCACACTCTTACCTCCTCCACTTACATATTATGAACTCCACACACACTTCATCAGTCAATCCTTATTCATTCTCTCCATATGCTTAAACCATCTTGGCACACCCTGGTTTGATTTACTAGACAGCTTTCTTCCTATACCCATTCTCTGCCTCACCTTCTCATTTTTCACTCTGTGCATTCTTGACACTTCTCATACTTTGCAAACACAACATTCTTTCTTTTCTTTCTCTTGCATGCAATATCTTTGTCCCACATACATTCGAACCTCCACCTAAGAACGCCCCCAACCACGAACAAATCGACCTATGAATACAATTGTCGACCAAATTTTGCATCGACCTGAGAACAAATTTTTTTGCTTTTTATTTTAAATTAGCCTTCATTATGGCTCCTAAGAAAGTGAAAAGTGTTAGTGATAATGACGTTAAAAAGCGTAAACATATTACTGTGGAATTGAAGAAAGCAATAAGAGGTAAATTTTGAGAATGGTGTTCATGATTCTGATCTCGCCACACAGTATGACATGGCGAAATCGACCATCTGTACTATTTTAAAGAATAAAGAGGCCTTAAAGGTGGCTACTGTGGCTACAAGAGTGACTTATTTAACAAAGAATAGGTCTCAAAGAGGTAGAAAAATTATTGTTAGTTTGGATAAATGAAAGAGAGCTTGCTGGAAATGGTGTTAGTGAGACTTTAATACACACAAAGGCTCTACAGTTACACCATGAATTAGTAGCGAACACTCCGAGTGCTAGTGGCGCTGAATTTTATTTTAAAGCAAGTCGAGGCTGGTTTGAAAAATTTTGTCGACGAACTGGAATTCATAGTGTTGTTAGGCATGGATAGGTAGTAAATCATCCTCCTCCACCATCCACGTGTGCCCGCAACTATTAACCATAATGGTAAATACCATGTTTTATTTTAGTACAATAGAATACTGTATTGTAGTTTTCTATAATTAACGTTATTTCTAATTTCATTCTATATTTTGCCACATATAAACCTATAAAAAATTTAGAAAGACCGTCTCTGGGATTGGGGAATGAATTAATTGAAATTACATGCATTTCAGTGGGAAGATTTCATTCCAGTTGCAAACATTTTGACTCACGAAAGGGGTTCAGGAACGAATTAAGTTCATAACTAGAGATCCCACTATATATATACATATATATATATATATATATATATATATATATATATATATATATATATATATATATATATATATATATATATATATATATATAGTCAGTTCGCTTTTTACGCGTGTTTAAAATCCGCAAAATTGGAACAACCCCCACAAAACTAATAGTAAAAAAAGGCGAAATGCACGAATAACGCCCATGAAAAAAAAAAATTTATTATTTTTTGTAAATAATCGACTGCCTAGGAGGCACTTATCCGCCACGCTGCCATGTGCTTCAGTGTCTCTTTACCCATCATACTGCGTGGATATATCGCTTGTTCTAACTGTGTTGGTGTTAAGGTTTGTATATCGTCAGGGAAAAAGTGTGCGAGAGAGCATCAGCTGATACGGAGGCGGCAAAACGTTTGCAGGTAGAGGTTCATTCTCCCGCATCCTCCTCCTCTTCTACCACTTAATGCGATCAGATATTATGGAGAGAATGTAAAAAAAGCATTAAGAGCAAACAGCACACAAACTTGCCATATAATATCATCAGGGAAATAGCATGCGAGAGTGCATCAGCTGATACAGAGGCGGCAAAACATTTGTAGATAGCTGTTCGTTCTCCCGCATCCTCCTCTTCTTCTACCGCATAATGGTATCTGTGTGTGTGTGTGTGATTACCTAATTGATTACCTATTTGTGCTTACGGGAAAGAGCCCAAAGCTCGTGTCTTCCCATCTCCTCATCGGTTCCATTTTGTACTTAATGATACTTACCATACCTGTCCTTAAATCTATGGATTGAGTTAGCATTAACTACCGCCTCACTTAGCGAATTCCAATTATCAACTACTCTTACACAGAAAAAGTATTTCCTTACATCCTGCAAAGAAGTTTTCTTACGAAGCTTCAAACTATGACCTCTAGTTCTAGAGCCTGCCATATCAAAATATCGATCCCTATCCACTCTATCATAACCATGAAGGAATTTAAAGACTGTCACCATATCCCCCATCAATCTTCTAGCTTCGAGTGATGGTAAGTCTAATTCCCTCAGCCTCTCATCATAACTGAGATTGCGTATTTCTGGCACCAGTTTCGTGGCATGTCTTTGAACTTTTTCAAGCTTAGCTATGTGCTTTTTCAAGTGCGGATTCCAAAAGGGTGCTGCATATTCGAGTTTTGGCCTCACATAGGTTACATAAATATTTCTGAACAGTATGAGGGGATATGTCATCAGGACCTGTAGTTTTATGAACATCTAACTCCATCAGTGCTTTGCATACCTCTGTGGCTGTAAGGCTGATGTTCTCTAATACCGGCCCTTGAGCTTCTATCTCTGCAATCTGAGGGGGTGGGGTATTTTCTACTGTAAATACTGACTGAAACTCCTTGTTCAATTCTTTGCAGATCTCTTCATCCGTCTCAGTGATGCTTCCGTCCTCTCTCTTAAGCCTTAAAACCTGTTCTTTTACCTTCAGTTTTCCTCTGATAAAGCTGTGGAAAAGCTTGGGATTTTCTTTAGCCTTCCTGGTGATGTCCCTCTCATAGTCTCTCTCTGCCTCTCTTCTTTTACTTAGGTAGTCATTTTTTGCTCTTTTGTAGGTTTGCCAGGCATTTATGTTTTTTCTCCTCTTATACCTTTTCCAGCATTTTTCTCTCCACTCCTTAGCTCTTTTACACTCATTATCGAACCATTTCTCTTTGGCATGAATTACACCTACTTTGGTGAAAGGCATCAGGCAATCTACTATCTTCCCATATTTCTCACAAAAGATGTCATACATTTCTTGTACATATTTGTTGTAAAATAAGGTTCTCCAGTCAATAACTGCAAAAAGCTCATTCATTTTGATGTAATCTCCTTTCGGATAGTTCCTCCTTATGTCCTCAGTGCCTCTACTCTCAGGCAGACTATCTTCAATGATATACTCCATCAACAACACACAGTGGTCACTCTTTCCAATTGGTGGTTTATAGTCAATTTTTCAATATCCAACACATTATCTGTGAATACTAGATCAAGTAGTGATGGCTCATCCCCACCCCTGGCCCTCGTTGGTTCCAGTACATGTTGGTGTAGGAGATTCCCTTGTACGCAATCTAGGAATCTTGCCCTGAAAGAGTCCTCACCACTGTGTGGGTCAAGATTATATCTCTTTATGATTAAAATCTCCCATAATCAAAATCCTACATTTTCTCTCCCGTGCCATGTTAACAACTGAGTTTATGACTTCAATAGTACCTATATGACTCTCCTCATAAACTTCTAGCCTATTCTGGTTCCTTGGTGGGTTGTATACAACAGTTATTATAATGCTCTCTGACCCAGTATTTATGCGAGCAATAAGAAATTCCTTGAACTCACTTTCTATAGCCAAGTTTATTTCTTCAACTTAAATACTTTCACTTATGAGCAGTGCTATCCCTCCACCAGTCCTCTCAGATCTTTCAAGCCCTAATATTCTGAAGCCCTTAGGAAAAACTGTGACACTGTTTATGTCCTCACTCAACTTAGTCTCTGTAATTGCTACTATATCTGCCTTACTGTTGTGAATCCTATCTTTTAATTCTACTGTCTTACCAGCTAATCCATCAGCATTTGTGTATAACAATCTTAATGAGGCCCCATTATCTTCTTTATCTCCCCTTTGTCTGGAAGAACTCTGAAATGAAAATTTTTCTTCTCTTCTTCATATCTTTCCTCATTTAACCTTCTTGCCTCTTGCAACAGGTTTTTTATCTTTCCCATCTCTTCCTGTGTTCTGTATTGTCTAATGAACACTTCTTTGAATTATTGAAGGTCTTTTAGACTTATTTTTCTCAACAAATATATCCCTACATGTTTCCCCTCTCTCAAAGGTTACTTTTTGTTGGTCTCGGCTTTCCTTCCCTCGAATATTTGCCTAGTTGGTGAATGTTTACAATATCCTCAGGACCACAAACTACTCCAAGCTTTCTTATCAGGTCTAAAACCCTAGCTTTATTTTCTTCAAGTCTCCCCTGCCATGTTGGCTCCTGGGATTCGCTCATACCTGAGATTACCACTGTCTTCTCTTCATCAAGTGCCTGTTTAATCATTGGATTTGCCCTTTCCATCACAACGTCTTTCATTTTTTCGATTACTATCTCTTTATAGTCAACTGTTTGTATGTTTTCCAGTGCCACCACCTTTACAGCCTCTTTTATTGCCACATTCCCCTTTAGTGCCTCAGCAAAGAATCTGCTTTGTATAAACGAATGAGGTGATATATATACATACAGAAACAGGAGAAAAAAGGAAATTAGTGACCCATCAAAGGAAGTCATGTGCTTGACCATACCAACATATTTTTTGCCTTTGGTGAAGGCATGGCACCCGGTAAATTAGATACAGTCAGTGGTAAGAGGATAACGGGAAATTGCTAAAAATAGTAGTAACAGTGAACAAAACACACTAAATTTTATAATAATAATAATAATAATAATAATAATAATAATAATAATAATAATAATAATAATAATAATAATAATAATAATAATAATAATAATAATAATAATAATAATAATAATAGTACCCTTTAGCTTAAGGTACGAAAGATAATATAATAGTAATACAAATAATATATTAGTAGGTAGCTAAAATAGTAAATAGGAAAAATGCTTACCAGTGCTTATTGGAGGTTGGCCATTTGTTTACATCATTAGTTCAATAGTTACTCTGGGAGAGGGTTAGGTTAGTGACTAACTTCGGGATCTATGTAGACAGAAATAAAAGTGAGATTAGGTAATATGAGGAATAGAGGTACTACATGGTGATATTAGGAGGAATAGAGGTTTGAGCAAAACACAGGCACTCTTAGGTGTTATGCCGGTCAACGCGCGTGGGAGAGCAGTCTCTCGTAAGATAGTTCTTACTCTTCTTTTTACATGTAGGATTTCTCTCAGACATCAATAGAAATAGTTTAGTAGCAATTTATATTTACATTATATTACACCCCTCCACCCTTAAGATACAAATTCCCTCCCCTTCCCCCCCCCCCAATTAAGAAATAAAATAAGAGGTTTAGCCTGTCCACCAGTTTCCTAACACAGGAAGGTCTACGTGGACTACCTAGCAGCTGGGGCACTGTTTCTACAGGAGCATTACCCTGGCTTTCAATGGCAGTATCAGATGTACCTGCAGGAATGTCAGCGCTAATAGTTGGAGGCTTAGGAGAATGGGGAATTGTAGGGACAATAACTTCAGCATTAGTTTCAAGTGGAAGCTGATTCCTTAGAATAATCTGGTTCTGGTACCTCTTAACTACACCCGAGGGTAAAGAACTTCTATAGGATAGGGGACCAGTTTGCTCTGTGGCAACAAATAGAATCCAAGTAGGACCTCAATTAGCATAGTTTCGAATCATTACAGTGGAGTCTGGAGACAGTTGAACTTTCCTAGGTTCCTTAGAGTATAATTGCTTTTGAGCTTGCTGACGCTTGTGGACTTAAGCAGAAACACTCTCAACAGGCCACAATAAATCTAACTGAGAACGTAGACGACGACTAAACATGAGTTCAGCTGGTGAAACACCAGTAGTAGAATGAGGTGTTAGATGATGGTCAAACGCAAACTTGTCAATAACCAACTGAATGTTAGCAGAAGACAATTTCTTAAGTGATCACTTAAAAGTCTGAACCATCCTCTCAGCTAGTCCATTAGTACTTGGTTTATAAACAGCTGTCGTAATATGACCGAGACCATGGCACTGCATAAAGTCCTGGAACTCCTGCGAAGTAAAACAGGGTCCATTATCTGAAAAAAATAGAAATAGGCAATCCAAATTGTGCAAATGAATGTTGTAGGCAACTGATAGTTTCACTAGAAGTAGTACCTTTAGTGTGATAGATATCTACCAAAATATTAAGTAAGGGATGTGGGGGCATTCTAGCAGGAGATACAGCCAGAACCCTAGTAATTGGGTCTCAGAATGTGCGTGTTGTGGTGTAAATGAAAGTAAGAGGGAGGAGATAGGGAGTATGTTTATGGAGAGAAAGATAGATGTACTTGCAGAGAGCAAAACTAAGATAAAAGGGAATGGTGAGGTGACATTTGGGAGAGTGGTAGGTAGGGTGTCTGGAGATGAGAGAGGGAGAGGAAGAGAGGAAGTGCCTCTGTTAGTAAGTGAAGAGATGAATAAGTGTGTGGTAGAATGGAAGGAGATATCTTCTTGAATAATAGTGGCTAAATTGAGGCTGAGATGCGAGGCTTGGACATTTGTGAGCGTATATGGCCCTGGCAGGGAAAGAAGTGAGGAAGAAAGAGAAGAATTTTGGATGAAATTGAACATGTGTGTGGAAGACTTGGGAATGAATGTGAATGTGGTGTTGATGGGAGAGTTGAATGCTAGAATAGGGAATGAGACAGTGGATGGTGTGATTGGGAAGTACGGAGTACCTGGTAGGAATGAGAGAAGAGAGAAAATGATAGAAATGTGTACTGAGAGATAGATGTTGATTTCAAATACTGTATTTAAAAGGAAGGATGTGCACAAGTTTAAATGTGTCAGAGTGGATAATGGAAGAGTAGCTGACAAAGCATTAATGGATTATGTTGTGGTGAACAGGAGGGTGATTGGAAGAGTATTAAATGTGAATGTACTGAGAGGAGCTAGTGGTGAAATATCTGATCATTATTTAGTGGACAGTAAAGTGAGAGTGGGAGAAAGGTGGAGAAAGGAGAGAAGCATGAGAAGAAGAGAGGTGCTAAAAGTGAATGAATTGTATAAGAAAGAGAAAGACTGTGAGTATAAGGCTAGTATGAGAAATGTGTGAAATGTAGTAAGAGAGAAAGTGGAGGAGGGAGTGGAAGAAGAATGAGGCTGTTTCAAGGAGGATGTTATGAAGTGGGCTGAGGCAGTGTGCGGAAAGAGACTAACTGGTGGAAGTAAAAGGAAAGGTAGTGAATCGTGGAATGAGCAGGTGAGTGCAATAGTGACTGAAAAGAATCGGGCTTATGAGGTATGGTTGCAGGTAGGTAATGTAGAGACGTATGAAAGGTATCATGCAAAGAGGAGGTTAGCGAAGCACATGGTGAGGGAGGCAAAGAGAAAAGCGGATGTGAGGTGGAGCATTAGCTTGTCTGAAAATTTTGAAAGGAAAAAAAGATGTTTTGGAAGGAAATGAAAAGAGTGAGGAAAGGCGAATGTGGTAGGGAAGAGAGGGTGAAAGGAGCAGATGGGCAATTACTGGTGGATGAAATAAAGGTGAGAGAGAGATGGGTTGAATATTTCAAGAATCTGCTAAATGAGGAAGATGATAGAGAGGAAGACATTGTGGTTGAGGAAAACGAATGGAGAATGCCAATGTTAGGACATGAGAATGATAG
Organism: Halocaridina rubra; assembly: GCA_037179515.1. Lineage (NCBI taxonomy): Eukaryota > Metazoa > Arthropoda > Malacostraca > Decapoda > Atyidae > Halocaridina > Halocaridina rubra. The sequence goes on along the minus strand of JAXCGZ010015238.1, from coordinate 104,235 downwards.
AGATATAACAAAAGAGGAGGTATGTTTGGCATTGAGAGCAACGAAAGCAGATAAAGCACCAGGGATAGATGAGTGTCATTCTGAATGTTTGTCAAAAGGAGGGGAGGCATTAGGTTGTTGAATGTATGTTTCATGACAGGGAGGGTCCCAGTTGATTGGAGGAGTGCATGTGTAGTTCCACTGTACAAAGGGAAAGGAAATAAGGATAAGTGTAGTAGTTTTAGGGGAATAAGTTTGTTGAGTGTAGTTGGTGAGGCATATGGAATAGTGTGAATTGATAGAATTAGGAAAGGTACCGAGAGATTGATTGGGGAAGTACATTGTGGGTTTAGAAGAGGAAGAGGATGTGTGGATCAGGTGTTTGCGGTAAGACAGGTGTGTGAAAAGTTCTTGGAGGAGGGTAGGGACATTTTTTGGGCCTTTATGGATTTAGAGAAGCATATGACAGGGTAGATAGAGAGGGGTTGGGGTAGGTGTTGCGACTGTATGGAATAAGTGGATGTTTGTTGAATACAGTCATTAGTTTTTACATGAATAGTAGAGCATGCGTGAGAGATGGGAATGGTATGAGTGACTGGCTTGAGGTGAATGTAGGGTTACGTCAAGATTGTGTAATGTCACCATGGTTGTTTAATGTGTATATGGATGGAGTGGTAAGGAATGGAACTAGCGGGAGGATGGAAGGTTGTAGAACTTGAGTCAAACTGCTTTTTGCAAATGATACTGTACTGGTGGCTGATACTGAAAATGAATTGAATCATATGGTGACTATTAGTGTGTGTGAAAGAAGAAAGTTGCGGGTGAATATTGGTAAAAGTAAAGTTATGAGATGCACAAGGAGTGTTAATGTTGGCAGATTGAATGTAGGAGTGAATGGGGAGTTCCTTGAAGAAGTTGAGTTGTATCTGGGATCGCATGTATCAAGGAGTGGACGAGTGGATGTAGAGGTATATCACAGAGGGAAGGAAGCAAGTAAATGTCTAGGTGGGTTGAAAAGTTTAATGAGAAATAGATATTTGGGAATGAATGCAAAGAGAAGGATATATGAAGGTGGGATTGTGCCAAAAGCATTGTATGGAACAGAGACTTGGAATGCAAGAGAGGATGAAAGGAACAAGCTGAATGTAATGGAGAAGAGGTGTTTGAGAGGTATGATTGGTGTATCTAGAATAGATAAAGTAAGAAATGAGGATGTCAGGCAGAGAACAGGCGTTGGAATGAAACTGTTGGATAGGTTAGATCAGCGTGTGTAGAGATGGTTTGGACACATGAAAAGGAGTGATGAACGAATAGTGAAGATAATGTGGAGTGCAGAAACGATTGGAGTTAGTTCAAAGGGATTTATCGCACCTGATAGCTCAGTGAACAGTGGTGGACGGCGGGTCTGAGGGGGGTTGCCATGTGATGAAGCAGTGAAAGTAAACCAGATGCGGCTGTCGGGCCTCATTGTAGTATATCCTTCCCTGCCTACCTTGTGGGTGACCTAAGGAAGGGGAGGGAGATGTGGCAACCCTCTTTCCCCAAGGAACCGAGAGAAGTGGTTGAGGTATTAGTGGATTGCGGTGAATGCGCATTTCTTGTCTCAGCCACCCCCCTTACAAGGGGGAATGAGACATGTGTAAATGTATGTTATTTGCACTTGATCCCACATTATCAAGCATGCTTCATTCAAGTTTGAAAAAACAAGTAATTTTGGAAATAACATAATATTCCTTTTATCTATAATTGACTTTTTACTACAGTTTTTGTTAATTCTTTTCTTTTAATACTGTTATTGTACCATTATTATTATCATTTCATAATTTCTAAATTATTAGCTTTATATTATTATTGATAGTATTTCTAATATTATTATTATTTTTACAGTTTTCTTTTGTTTATTTTTTCGTGATTACTATTCATTTCATTATTTTTGTCCTTATTGTTGTACTCTTTTTACAACAATATTCTTATTATTATTATTATTATTATTATTATTATTATTATTATTATTATTATTATTATTATTATTATTAAATTTAGTATCCTTTGTTTATTGTTACTACTATTATTAGCAATATAATATGTTCCCGTGGCCTCCTAATTTACCTGGTTTCACACCTTTACCAAAGGCAAAAAACATGTGGTGGTATGGTCAAGCACGACTTCCTTTGATGAGCTGCTAATTTCCTTTTTTCTCCTGTTATTTTGTATGTATATATATCGCCTCATTCATTTGCAAGAATCAGATTCCTCTGAAGATATGTAATACACTTGAAAGTACTAAGTACTAACGATCTCAAAATTTCTTTCAATTTCCTTACATAGCCATAACCATTAACAAATTTACAATATTCACCTCTTTGTCGTTAAAATAATATATATATATATATATATATATATATATATATATATATATATATATATATATATATATATATATATATATATATATATATATATATATATATATATATATATATATATATATATATATATATATATATATATATATATATATATATATATATATATATATATATATATATATATATATATATATTATATTATATATAATATATAATATATAATATATAATATATATATATATATATATATATATATATATATATATATATATATATATATATATATATATATATATATATATATATATATATATAGACAATGCTGAATGTAAGCAAGTTGTATGCAGAAGAGGAAGAAGTCGAATATCAGGAGTCTGAGAAATTTGTGGAAAGTACTGTGTGTGTGCTGCAGTTTTAAATTAGAATTGAAGTGAGAGGAAGTAGTGATCGAGATGAGAAGAATGGGTGGATGAGTTTGAGTCGTGAATTTGCCTGCAGGAGAGGAGAACAATAAAGCAATGAAGATAAGAGCAATGAAAGCAAATAATGCACTAGGACTAGATGGGAGTCATGTGGAATGCGTGTTAAAGGCAGAGAGGTTATTGATTGTATTAGATAAGAGAAAGTTCCTATTGATTGGAATCAATATGTAATCTCTCTATAGAAGGGGAGGGGAGAATATTAAGAAAATAAGCATCTTAGATTAGTTTGTTGAGTATATTTGGTAACGAGTTCAGGATAACAGAGTAATCGAGGAAAAAAAGTGTAGGTACAGGGAGGAAAACTACGTTGATTAAGTGTTTGTAGTAAGACAGGAGTGTGAGAAGTAACTGGAAAAAATTTTTTGGAATTTTTTTTGAGCTTTCATGTGCTTGGAGAAAGCATTGTTAAGTTTGACGCAACGGTATGCAGTAAAAGGAAGTTTGCTAAAAGCGGGGAATAATTTTATATGAATAGTAAAGTGTGCATGAGAATCGAGAATGGAGTGTGCGCTTGGTATGAGGTAAATATAAGGGCGTGTTTAGGATGTATCATGTTGACGTGGTTGTTCTTTGTTATACAGAGGCTTGGAATTAGTCGGTGAAAATGGATGGTTAAGGAGTATGAATTAGTTGCTATTTGCACATGACATGGTGCTGGTGGCTGATTCTGAGAAGGAATTGAAGTAGTTAGTGACTGAATGTCTGTGTACAGTTCAAATTGTGTGACTTTGAGTAAACGTAGTTATAAGATACACGGCATTGTTGATGGTGGCAGGTTGAATGTTGTGGGTGAATGGGAAGATACTTAAGGAAATTGAATATCAAGTACAGTATTTCAGGTTGCATGTACCAATGGATGGAGCAGTGGTTGGAGAGGTGAGTGAAGGAAATATGTAAATGTCCAGATCAGATGAATAGTGATAAAAAGAAATAAAAAAAAAGTATTTAAGCATTAATGCGAAGACAAAGTATCCGAAGGATTGATTGTCCCTTTGCAATCACTCCTAGCCTGCTGGCTAGTACAGTGGTAACGCGCTGGCTTCGCATTCACGAGGTCGAAAGATCGGTTCCCGTCCAAGACCGAGAGTTTAAGCTGTTTACTGGCAGGAACTGCTGTGGTTGGACACCACAGTGGGGGGTTGGGGCTTGCCCTGGCTGACGAATACCCATAGTATTGAAATGGAAATAAAGGTTTATTATTATTATTATTATTATTATTGTATAACCTTGTCTTTACATAAATACATTAACACCAATTTTTTTAATTACACTATACATCCCACCTAGGTATTTACTCACTTTCATCACTCACCTCTGCATTCACTTCTTCATTCAGTGGCATGTGCAACTTCATACACTAAATACTCAACTTTCTCAAGTATCACCCCAATCATTCATAACATTCAACCTGCCATCAACATTCTCATAACTTTATGTTTAACCACATTTACTCACTCCGAACTTCCTATATACATACAGTCACAAACTACTATATTTTCTCCTCAGAAGCAGCCACCAGTGTTGTGTCAACCACAATTAGGAACTGAATCAATTTCCATAACCTTCCATTTTCACCAACTAATTCCAAGCCTCAACACAATAAACAATCATGGCAACATGATACAACCTTGACATAACTCCATATTTACCACATACCAAGAACTCTCACCATTCCCAATTCTCACGCACCCTGTAGAACTCATGAAAAACTTTTCACGACTTTCAACACAATTTCTGTTTTGCATACAATAGCAACAAACTACATAATGCTCTCTCCAAGTTCATGAAAATGTTTTTAACTTTTTACGGGTACTTGCCACAAACCTGTCTTACCACATACATATTTGATCCATACACTCTCTTCTTCCCAAGAAATATATATATATATATATATATATATATATATATATATATATATATATATATATATATATATATATATATATATATATATATATATATATATATATATATATATATATATATATATATATATATATATATATATATATATATTATATATATATATATATATATATATATATATATATATATATATATATATATATATATATATATATATATATATATATATATATATATATATATATATATATTCCTAGATCGTTGTTCTAATTTCTCGATCAACATTCTCCTGACCACGTTACTAACCACCCTCAACAAACTAATCTAAGATGATTATTTTCATAACATTCTCTTCTCCCCTTATATAATGGGACTACACATGTACTCTAATCAATAGGGACCCTCTCTTACTTAACACACATTCAAAACCTCACCATCTTTTGACAGGCATTCCCCATTACACCCATCTAACCCTGGTGCTTTAATATTTTTTTCTTAATTGCTTTATTATTCTCTCCCTATCATCCAGAGCCACAATTACCACCTCTAAAATCTTCCACATTCAACAAGTCCATGAATGCTTAGGCCATATTGCACTTACTTTCCTCTCAGTAGCAACTGTCCATCTGCTCCTTGCACCTTGTCCTCTCTAACAGACAGTTATTTACACTTTTTACTTTAAAAACTCATTTTTATTTCTTTCAAAATCTTCAAGCATCACACCCCTTTTTCATATATATACCCCTCACAGGTCTTCATATTTCCTCTTTGCAACCATATATCATAAGCACACTTATTCTCTGATAATGCTGCACTCACGTTTTCATTCCACCATTCACTACCTTTCCTTCTGCTTCCACCCATTCCTCCTATCTCACACACAACTTCCTCCCACGTCTTTATTTCAAAACTTCCTTAAAAAATCCTGCACATTCTCTCCCACTACATTCCACAGTTCTCAGGTTTGCCTAATATTCACATTCTTCCTCTTCTGCATTCATCTCACTTTCAGCATTCCCTTCCTCCCTCACTTCAGCTCTTCCCTCACTTTTTACCTTATAATTCTTCTAGGATAATGAGCAGATATTCTATTTTTCCTCTCAACACATTCACATACAATTTTCTTCCACGTTCCAATTTTCTTCCACATGCTCTTTTGTCCACCAATACATGACCCATTAATGTTCTTTCAACTCTTCTATTCCATAGCCTCCTGGAGACATGTGATTGGATCTGGCAAAAGTTTTATGCACAGGTGCCTCTTCCAACCCAACTATTTACCTAGGCTTGGGATCAATACATACAAGAGTTGAACATAATAACAATTTACAGGTTATATCAAGACTGAACTATCACCAACATTTTCCACAACCGTTTACTTTTTATTAATATGGTGTGAAAAAGAGAAGCAATTAAATGCAGAACTTGTCACACACCACAACTATACTGATGCTCCTACAAGTCTTTCCAACTTTATGAAATTCATTTATGGTCTTTTTACTTTTCTCTTCAAACTTTTTCAACATTTTCTTAGCTAGTGGAGCCATAATCACTCTTTTAAAAAGAAACCACTTCATACAAAGCAGCAAGGTGTAAAAGTAGTTGCTAAAGTGATAGCTCTCCTTGCACTACTTAACATCTACAATATATTCTTAAAAATCTTCCTGCCACTCTCGGTCTCAAAATAATTATTCTAAGCTAAAAATCGTGGTATTATATGGAACGATACTAGGAAAATCTTTCCAGGTATATATATATATATATATATATATATATATATATATATATATATATATATATATATATATATATATATATATATATATATATATATATATATATATATATATATATATATATATATATATATATATATATATATATATATATATATATATATATATATATATATATATATATATATATATATATATATATATATATATATATATATATATATATATATATATATATATATATATATATATATATATATATATATATATATATATATATATATTATATATATATATATATATATATATATATATATATATATATATATATATATATATATATATATATATATATATATATATATATATATATATATATATATATATATATTATATATATATATATATATATATATATATATATATATATATATATATATATATATATATATATATATATATATATATATATATATATATATATATATATATATATATATATATATATATATATATATATATATATATATATATATATATATATATATATATAAAATATATATATAAAATATATATAATATATATAATATTATATATATAATATAATATATATATAATATATAATAATATATATATATATATATATATATATATATATATATATATATATATAATATAATATATATAATATAATATATATAATATATATATATATATATATATATATATATATATATATATATATATATATATATATATATATATATATATATATATTACAGGGAATCCCCATTTACGACATGGTTCCGTTCCAGACAGCTGTCGTAACCCGGTTTTCATCATAATACGAACTTGGGTCAGCTACCTATGCTAAAAATATATAATTTAAAACATAAAAAAATAATCTAAGTTCATAATTTAAGACAAAAATAGTAAAAGTACAGTATACAGTATTGGTTACCTTTACTTGTGTAATCTAAGACAAAAATAATAAAAGTACACTATACAGTATTGCTTACTTTACTCGTGTGGTAGGCTCGCACACTGGAAGAACATTGCAAGGGAGGGACAGACAGACAGGCATAGAAGGAGGAGGAACCTGGAAAGGCAGGTGCTGAGGAGACTGGGGCAGTTGAGTCTGGTGAGGAAAGAGAACCTGCAGCAGATACTGGATACTGGGGCAGGAGAGTCTATTGAGACACCTGAGATAAAGGGTACAGAATGTGTTACTGGGGCTCTGCCTTTACAAAGAATTGGTCGAGGCGAGTCTGGATAGGTCCCCTCTTCTTCTCCCCCAAAAAATTCTTGTAACACTAGGAAATCCATGACCGCTCTGGCAACTCTATAGTTACATGGCTTTGCCAACCCTTCCTCCATTATGGCAAAAGATTCTTCCAATTCCCTGCTCGAGAATCTCTTGGGTTGGTATTTCTTCCTCCTATTCAACCATCTGCTTCTCCAGTTGAATGAGGTCCTCAGTAGATAACTCCTCTCCATGAGATTCCACCAGCTCTGTTACATTATCAGGCTTCACTTCCAACTTGATCTCCTTACTCAGGACAAAAACGTTCTCAGTGACAGCCCCAACTATCTCCTCAAAACCATGGGAGTCATTCACAAACTGGGGGAACAGTTTCTTCCATAACTCATTCAAGTTCATCTGCTTAACTTCCTCCCAAGAATCGGCAATATTCTTCCAAGCCTGAAGAATATTGTACGACTTGCAAAACTCCTTCAGTCATGTTTTTGTCCTTCTAAGTTGCCCTGAAAGCCATATCGATTTTCCTTCAGAGGAAGTAGGCCTTGAGAGAGGCAGTGACCCCCTGATCCACTGGCTGTAACAGAGAAGTGGTATTAGGTGGAACGTAAACCACCTTTACATTAGGGTGAAAGTCATCCACAGGGGGAAGGTGACGAGGGGCATTGTATAACACTAGCCATACCTTACAGGGCAGACCTTGGAAGCACAGTACCTCTCCACTTCCGGCAAAAAATGGTTGCAGAACTAGTCCTCAAATATATGACAGGTTATCAAAGCCTTCTTGTTTGACTTCGAGATGACTGGTAGTTGACCCTTTCAAATTCCCTCGAACACCCTTAGATTTTCTGCCAATGGCACAGCCACCCATTGCGATACTACAGCTGAAGGATTTTTAAACTTGATTAGGACTGTCCAGGACAGTTCGATGTCAAGTCTTCCTTCAGTTACGGTTATATTTTATGCCTACATCAACACTGAATATTCTTGGATATTCATTACACAACTCTTCTTATCCCTTCTCTTCTGACAATTCATTACCCTCCCCATCTCTGTTACTTTTTACTTAATGTATTCTTCGTGCCCAGGCTTGGTGGGGGCTGTTTTATTTCATTTTATTTTTTGGCCCGTCCTGATGTCACAATCATAAAAAAGAAAAAAGAAAAAAAAAGTAAACCAACAAGGGCTTCAGCAAGCAGTCCCCAGCAGAATTAGCCCCAAAAAGCAGTCAGTCTCTCTTGCTGACTTTATGGCCTAGTGCCGTTTTCTCCTCCTTAGAGATGCACGTATGACTAGGCACACACTTCCATAACAAGCCAGACTCAACCAGGTTAAGTACTTTTTCGGCACAGTAACCCCTACTCCTGAATTATTTCTGCTAACACACAGAGAAATTTTTGCTGCTTTTTCAATACCATTAGCAGATTCACCTTGCACCCTTAAGTTATGCAATTTAGCACGAGTCTTAATATGATTAAACCAAACCTTACTGGGCAAAAAAAACTTTCACTTTCACTCCCTTCCCCCTTTTCACAGCATCGAACAAGCTAATAGCTTTTTCCTGTATCAAAATAAGGCTCACTACGATATGCCGTTGATGCTGATCACCCAGCCAAAGCACCTATAATATCTCCATCTCGTTCATAAGGCCACTATGCTGCTTAGTTATCACAGTGGACATCATAGGAGTAGAACCTTTCACATGAGTAAAGATGAAATCTATCTTGAATGATTATTGCCACTGTCATACGGGCTAACTTAGTAAGCGGCCAATGTTCGTAGCACTTTCTTCCTCTTCCGAGTGCTTTACTTTTTCAACTTTAATATCCATGGTGATGGTTTTCCTTTTCTTAGTAGCTTTATCATCAGAAAAGTCACCACTACGCTTGGAAGGCACAGTACAGGTCAATAACGAGCGAACACGAGCGAAACCAACAAGAGAGCAGATGAGTACGAGAAACGATATGGCGTAAGAGACCAAACTAATCAATGCTTCTTCTCAGTCTAATCCCGCCAGACGTCGCATTCCTTTGTCAAGCTCAAAAAGCTATTTGCATGAGGATCGTACTTACAATGTATTTGGTTATTTTTTAATAAATTATATTTAATCCCTATAAATAACATATACATAAACAAATAAATATATAAATGAAACCATTAACTTAATATATAGAAGTACAACAGTGCTGCTAGCTGTGTATTCATCCACCATGCTTGCAAACTGTTCAGTAACCGAAGTTTGTATTTACCACACACACCAGGTAGGTCGAAATTTTGATTTACTAATTTATTAATAATTTATAGGCTTCTCTAGAAATGGCGGAACATCATAACTCAGGAACCGTGTAAACCATGGACCCCCTGTACTATGTTTCTGCAACCACTATCTCAAGTATACCATCTGTACATATAAGGAGCAGAAGACAAAACATCATGTTTCACCATTATTTTTCAGCTGCCAATTTTGGGTCACGAGCCAAAGACCCATTTGCGGCTCTTCAACGCTTAACTCGCAAATGACAGATGGAAAATAATAGTAAGACAAGATGTGATGTTTTATGCTACTTTCTTTGTACGGATAATATACCTGAGATAAGTGGAGTAAGATAACTAAATTTAAATTGACATTTTATCTAACCAAAAGCTACCAAGCTATTAATAATTTTCACATACTGAAAATATTACTGCACAAGTCATCTAGCTCTGTAACTTAAGATGACTTTAGATATAGAGTAATTTTCCACCATTCGGTTTTACGTCACGAACTCCCTTTTCTACTAAGGGCTAGGACAGTTGCCTTCTTACGAAGGACTTGTTTTGGCAGATGAAATTGTTACCCTGAGTGTACGCCCTTACTAACCTCAGTCCATGACGGGGCGCGAACCTTCGACCTGCCGCCTCAGTCACAGACGCTACCATTTTGCCAAGGAGACTACATAGAGTAATTTTCCACCACTAACTCGAAAACATTATTCATATATCACGTACAATTGCTCTCTAAAGCTGATATTATCAATGAGAAGACCAAAGTAATATCAGATTTTTTTTTACAATTTCTCTAAAGAGAAAGTGCTAGTTCCAGAAATCATTATCATTTAACCTGAAAGAGCTGTTACTTAATGTTACATTTCATACATTATTACATTTACATGTCAAGTCACATCTAGCACAGGAAAATAAGACTTCTGGCAACCATTATTCAATTATTTGCAAAACATTATATTTAGAAGCGAGACATAGGGATACCTTGACAAATGTCCTTCACACTTTCCCGTGTCAATTAATAATTATTTTTTCTAATAATTTTGCTCTGATCATCTCTTGCTTTCTCTTTAAGGTTTAAGCCACACAATGAAGACATAAAAGGCATAAAATTACACTTAATAAACTTCTTAAGCAAAAGGTTTTCATATGAAGACACCTTTGAAAGGAGACCACAAATTGGTATTAAATCCTCAGTAGAAGGCATATCAAGGAGTAAATGGACTGATAAAAATATTGGGATGCGCTTGATACACGGTGAAGTAGAAAACGAATAACTGTTTTCGAAAATCCAAGCACCGTAGGAGATGACTACAAGGGACATCTCCGTTGGAGAGGAAGTATGAATTCCATGCTTGTATAGTCTCAGTCAAATAAAAAAACAGTAAGATACAGGAAAGAGGTAATGTTAGCCCCTAATACCTCAAATCTGTCATAATTCTTTCACAATTTCTTAGGTGGAATATTGTTCCCTCCTTAAAAAACAAATTTTTCTAAAGCGTTCTATTTTGTCCGAGCTGAACACCTCAAAATCTTGTAAGATACTCTACTTGCAATGACCATGAGAGGACTCAACTAAATAATACTTTAAAATTAAAGATTTTAAAGCAGTAAAACTAGTTTTCCTTTTTACATTACTTGCAATGTTGATATAATTCTCCAAAGTTGAAATGACTACCAGTTTTGAGATACAATGATGATAAAACCAACCTATAGCCATTCATCAATACCAAATGCAAACTATAGCAAAATGGTTCATATTCACCCGTACATATAAGCATGAGAGGAACAATCCCAGTCTGAAATGGATCATACCTATCTATCTTCCACATCTTAACACATATCAGCAATACATAAGAGAAATGGCAGAAAAAAACAGAAGCAGCCTCTGAGAGTCCCAGATACTCTTAATCGGTGAATCCAAAACACGTTCTTTTGCTTAATTCCGACACATGATGCTGTTAAATGTCATATAATAACTAACATTAGCATCAATGGTTATTTTCAAATACACTGGTTCAGTTACTTGGGCTCGTGAAAAGCATTAACTCTCAGGAGCTCCTATCCTTCTGCAGGAGTGGTTCAGTTGGCCTCCCACCCGACAAGTGTACAACAGAGAACAATATTAATCTATACATCTGGAGCAATGTTTCTGTCACCGAGATCTTCATAACGTAATCAATCCATCCCGTGATAAGGACAGGATAAGAGGGATAATACAGTACATTATTCCTCAACATACACTAAGGGTGGGATTAGTAACAATAATGACTTACATATCGTAGTAACATGAATTTTGTGTACATTTCTTCAAAACCTACGTTGCTGTAAAAACACATATCCTTGTTTAACTAGGTGAAGAAAAGAAAACACATTATTAGGTGAATCTTTTTACACATTATTATTTATGATTGATTTACTTTTAACAGAAGTACAGACTGTACTGGCTAAAATGTGTCCGTGAAAGCAAGGGCGTTAGCAAGACTGTGTCACTTACTCTTTTTCGTATTTGCTTTCATATAGGATATAATAATACAAAGCATGTTTCAAGACCACATATCCTGTTATGTAAAATGTAAACGTGGACACCCGTAAAAACAAATTCATATTCCCTATTTGTCCAGCGTACGGTAGCCTACTTTTTGGGAATTAAAAAAAAAATAATACACCGTAACAGTGCCAGTTTTCTCAACTCCCTCAAAACTCGCTACCACTACTGACTGCAAACCCTATTTCTGACAGACTGTTTTGGACAATGCTCCACACCAACTTTCTGGACTAATGACTTTAAAGACATCCAAAACAAGAAATGTGATGGTGATGTATACGTAAGGATGTTGATGAAGGATGCATCAAATGAAGGTGATGCTTCAGAGCAAGATATTCAAGTGATTACAATACTGAACAAGCTCTCTTATGAAAAAACTCTCACTTACATTAGGGCACCACGAGGGTACTGACAGAACTGCTTATTTATGTGCAATTTTACATCGCCATTTAATAATAATTAAAAATACCAATAACCTGATCGGAGGGTACACTGCCATACAAAAATTAAGAATTACCAATAAGCTATCAAACAATGAATCTATGAATATAATCTGAACTTTAAAGTAGACTAAATTTAAACATACATCCAACTGTCAGAAAAAAAAATCATAATATTCCAATAGTGATGGAGCATTTGCAATCATACATGCATTTTTACTTCTCAGGGTACCAAGCGACCAATCTACCAATGTAGAAGAGCTGCAGATAAGGACGACGACCTACTTGCAAGTGCCATCTCCTCATACCGTGTTTCCCAACCCAGTACAATACTGGATCACTGCCAAACTATCACAGTTACAGTGCAGAGCAAAACTGGTGAGTGGCAGTGGTGACATGGTTGTGGTGAATATTGTGGTGGTGAGGGTGTGCTTTAGCCTGCCTTCATCTTTGCAGTGCTCCTGGGTCATTCTAACCTACCAATTTTCCTCTTTTTTTTTTTCTCTAATTCCTCTCACTACTATGTATTGAAACAATACTTCTTGTTAAACATATGGAATAAATATACTTAGATGCATCCATCAGGTGAGAATACTTGCTTTCAACCCATAGACATCATATACAGATATACATTATAAATTCCATGAGGTTCAAGGAAAATTTTCACATGTAAGCTAGAGTTTTAGAAGGGAGGAGGATATTAATAGCTTTACAAATGTTTTACCATAAAACACACATAATAAATAAGTAGCAAGCCTATACATATACGAAGTAGCAGATAAAAACTTGATATTTCCTGCCTCCAAACATAATAAAAATTCTTACACTGAAAAAACAATCAAAAGTATCTGGAGTTACTTAATTTAACATTGTGTGATAAATCATGCTTTTATTTTCAACTATTCATAGAGTGAGTTGTCGTAAAGTAAATTCATCCAAAATAAATACATGATTATTTTTAAATACTGACTCTCATTCACATCTGTAGAGAAGTAAAAGAAACTGCAAAGATGATGCAAAGTTGTAGACATACCTAATCGAAATTTATACATTTTAATTGTTTTCAAGAAACTGTCCAGTCTAAACAAAGACTCTACTAACCATTTTAATTACAAGAAACGGATAAAATCTAGAGTACATAAACCGTAAATAAAAGTATAAGTTTTTTCTGACAAGTTTTCAAAAAAACTTAAAATCATTGGTTGTAATGCAAGTATGGAAAAAAAAGTTTTAAAACCTGTAAGTAAACATACTGCATATCAAGTAATCCAGCAAGGGATAGCATGCCAAGTTTAAAAAGAAAAAAGAAAAAAACCTTGGCAATAAGTTTATGATACTGTGTGTGAATCTTGCAGTCAGTGTCATGCATAATTAAATTGTATATGAAGATATTATCATTGTTTCAAGTGCATACTGTATATATGTTACCTATGAAAACGTTATTAAATTCTTGTATGTACCTTTCTATGAAAGTATATATACCAGGTTGCCATAATTTAATGCATTAGTCTATGAGACTAGAAATGTAAGTATAATGTATTGCATGTTATGAGTGAATGCAAGAATGCTTTTAAACGAGAGAAAGTAATTTCTCAATGCAAAATAACCACATCACAAGATTATTCACCCAAAGGCGAACATTTAAAACTCCAGCCACTACCTTACAACTTTATTTTGGGAGTTTAACTACAAGTATTTACTATCTTTCCATTCTTTTCACTATTATTAATACGTTCCCTTTTGTCTCTTTTCTGTCTATGGAGACCCACAAGAGGACATAGGAAAACATCCACTTCTAATCTTGGCAACTACAGCTTTCATTTGTAAGGTTCCTCATAACGTACGTACAGCTTGTGACGTACATTCGCTCGCTGTTCGGTGCAATGTACATACAAGACATACTTTCGGCACTCACTGCATAACTCGACCGTTGCACAATAAGCTGTCTTATCACAGATTAAATTAATGTGGTTAGTCAGTCCATTATTTCCATTAAAAGACGCATTCTTTGCCTAACAATCTACAAGAGCAAAAACCGTGGAAGTGAATGTCCTCCATTTCAAGCAACTGCATGATACAGAGCACGGTTTAATTGAGTTATATCCCAAAGTTTGCTCCCCACTTATTTTACTTTTCCCAAATACAGAAATAAATAAAATACACCATTACTTACATAACCATTTTCGATATAAATATTCTTCCTAAAACAACTAATGGAGTTGCAGCGTAGCATATTTGCCTTCATATGCAATACCAACTTCCACGGACACTTCACTCAGCCGTAGAGCTGTACCGAAGGTTTGCAGCCAGACTGACGAGGGGTCTACAGCGAAGACGAACGTAGACTTGGTTTGCCAGACACATTACCAGCAGCTCCGGCTTGAGGCACAGCGCACAGTAGTAGCAACGTCACACTCACACACACACGCATACACACGCGCACAAATAAAAATTATACTACCACCCATTCTATGGTATTTTATATAGAGTTCCTACTGGCTCCAGTTTGGTTTCTTCTTATCTCTAGCTACCAAAGCCTCAATTGTAGATTTTGATGGCTTTTTCAAGGTAGTTATATCTTGATCGCTTCGGAGCCTTGTTGACGTGCTCTAGCCCAAGCCAAGGTTTAGCAGGCATAGACGCTGTACGGAATATACATAAAGATTATTATTGCACATCTGATATAAATACACTGCTCTCATATTTCCAAAATGAATCAAAGCCTCTGAAAATGGCATAAGTATTTAAGTTCTATATTCACACAATGTACTTATCATGCATATAGCTAAAAAAAATAATAATAATAATAATTCAGTACATAATGTTTGGCCAAATTCTACCCTGTATCTCAAAATAGAAAGTTTTCTGTAACTGAACCCAATATGCAAGCTAGCCATAGATCTAATCTAGTCTCTAATATTCTGAATTCCAAATGCAAATTTACGATAACCTCATAATTATTTACATATGTTTGATAAATCATGGTGCCTTCTTTTCTTCAGTTGCAGCCACCATGCTAGTTTAAGCCGAATATGGCATCATTATAAAAGAAAAAATTATCTATAGTTTCTACTACATACTACTAGCCCTCCACAATCCACTATGGTTTAAGGTTACATCATTACACTAAACTACCATTGTTGGAAATTAAAATCTCTTTTACAAATTACTTATATCCTATCCCGACTTATACAAAATACCAAACATTTTTACAATCATACATGTATTTTTTTAAAGAATATATACTGCCAATATTATGATGTCTATTATATCCATCATGGTGAGGAAGTAAAATCTCTACATCCATACTTTCTACATGTTGTTTTCTACTTTACATTCAATCACCCACTGAAGGAGCTACAGTACTCAAGGTATGAAGTCCTGATGTTTCCATTTTTTTTTTA
Source organism: Halocaridina rubra (assembly GCA_037179515.1). Lineage (NCBI taxonomy): Eukaryota > Metazoa > Arthropoda > Malacostraca > Decapoda > Atyidae > Halocaridina > Halocaridina rubra. The sequence continues at coordinate 87,891 of JAXCGZ010015238.1, read as the reverse complement.
TGCATGTCCCCTCTACTACTTTTTAGGGGGACACAGCAACATAATATAAAGACTTTATTCCATGACAAAGTAATCGTTCGGTTTTATTTTCTAGGTGGTCATGCATAAGGCCTCTTCAATTTTGTACGTGTTATTCTTGTTCACATTCTTCATGGTAAATGACATACAGAACACACACACTGTGTGCACTGATTTCATATCAATGCAACAAGATATAAAACTTTAAAAAATATAAAATAACCGGGCAAATAAATTTTCCCAATAATTATTAGGCGGTTATTTAGATACACACACTAATTTCTATTTTACACTAGCTAACTCTTTAAATCAGGCTTGGCAAAGTTCATTTTTAAGCACAATCTTCACTTACGCATTCAAATAAAATAAAAAAGCTGATATCAGTATTATTTTTTCTAAGTCCTTATTTCAAATTAGGCAAAGTCAATGCTAATTTATACAAACACATAAGTGCTGATTAAAATACATAAGTGAATTAAATTTTAACACTTTCTAAGTAAATTTTAGTTTTAGTATAGGAAACAAATTAAACAAATGCTTTGCAGTCTTTAGTCCGAATGTAAATTATAGTATGATTTGTATTCTTACATGACATCATGTCCTTCTGAAGCCAGTACAGCATTCACAGCTAAACTAAAAAGGGAGGTTGCCAGTGCTCTTCCCTCACATTCAGCAGCACATCTTCAAAATTTCCTTGCATCAGCTTTTTTGTGGCAAGGACTGGGATTGCCAGCCCTTCTACGATTACAAGTGAGGAATTTTTCTCCCTACTTTCATATTTACCTATGCTAATGCTTTATATTAGTTCCAGCAAAATCGTCAATCTAATGCCTCCTTCACACACCATTCTAATATGAATATATTTCAACTCACTCTGTGATGGATGTGACTTGAAGTCTTGCAAGTTAACAACATCGTCATCATTTATGTAGGTGGGCCTTCCCATTACAACGATTGCAAACTTGTACTGAAAATACAAAATATAGTACTTGGACAAATTAACGGGAATTTCATGAAGTAACAATGCAATAATGCTCACGATACTAACATAAGATAAAAAGTTGACACTCATATTGTGCAGTGAGTGGGTTCAATCTTCTCTCAACTCAATCCTATATTTATTCCTGGGCTACTGCCGAATTTCAGACCCTAACATTTTCTAAATAAATCCTGTATAATACTGGTTAAATTCACCTCTCTGCAGATTTTCAAATATAAGCAAGCTAAACTCACTCTACCAGTATTCATGTTTCCACTCTCTTGTAAATCTCATTGCTTACTTTATATAATCCACTGACCCCCATAAAGCTTTCAAAAATATAACTGTACCAATTACACAGAAACAAGGAGGGTGATCCTTAGTAAACTTAGTCACCATGAGAAAATAATCAATGCTCAAAAGTAAAGTACAGAGCATTCACTGCTATCTTGTGTTAGCTATAAAAAATTAGCTCAACAGGAATAAAATATACTTCATCACACCTAACTAATCCACCACTGACATTACAATGGCTAATATAACAAATAAAAGAGGAGCAGTAAAAAGATAAAGCTGTCAAAACCAATCCCTGCTCCTCAAGGGGCAAGATAGCCTGGGAGAGGCATTGGTCCACTAGGTCCCCTCTTCTCTCAACACGACACAATTTTTTCACATCAAGAAAGGACCCCAGCGGTCATTTCTCAAAGACTCCTTGTAGCTAGACACTGACAGCAACACAGGAAACACATTACATATACAGTATACACACAAAACTAACCTTCTCATACTCTTTATCTGGAACATCTAATCTCTTCTGGATTCTGTCGCGCACTTCTGAGTATCGTTCCCCATCCTTGATTTTAAAATGGAAGGGAATGCCGAAAGTGGAGAATATTTCTTTATGGAAATGAGCAACGGGTATCACTAACTCATCTTCTGCGACGTGCAGCTCCTCTACGGGAATTTCTTCAATGCGATAAGATCTGGTCCCTCCAGTACTCAGGGCATCCAGACTGGTCGTCTCACTTTGGGGATTGCCAATCTTGTAAGAGGACACATCAACAAGTCTGCAATTATAGTTACAGCCAAATTACAAAGTATTAGAATCCGAAGCACTTAGATCAACGTGCAGTTCACTATTCAGTAAGAGTTCAAAATTTTTATATGACCTTGTTTCAGAGCAATATGCCACACCCTACTGAGTGAGGATGGACTAAACTGAAGCAATAGAATTGACGAAATAGGATTTGACTTATCCTGCCTAGCCTTGCAGCATCACAACTCTTCAGCAGCTGGAAATAGATTCAAGGATAGAGGCATTACTAGCACTCACTCCCTTATCTCTTTTAGTATGTTCTTACAGCACACAGGAAATAAGTGGAATTCTTTTTCTCTCATCACTTCCTACAACTTGCAGGGAATATGAGAGATGATATCACATAATCAGACACCAGTATCTATACGCACATGGTATGATGAAGCCCTGGTGCCCAATATTTTATTCATTTGTAGCAACCATACTTGCTCTGGGGGGATAGGGCATCATACTTGTGAGAGGAACAAATAATACCGACGTATTTCTGGTATTAGCAATAATCTATTGGTCTTACCTCAACTTTCCAGAGCCATTCTCAGAGAGCGTGACTTGTTTTCTGGCTTCGTGGAGCAAATCGGCCACAGTGCCATTTTTATTGGGGTATAAAACTAATTCTATCTCCTCCTTCATTTTTTCTCCAACCCAAGTACACTGAAATAAATAAATATCAATATAAGTGAGCTACCAATATAACAGGGTCAAATAATTTAAGCAACTCCCAAACTACGAATAGTATATGTTTTAATCTCCAAAATATATTAATTAACTAGAATAAAGCATTAAGGTGTCAGGAAGAGACTGAGAGAGGATGAGCATATTTTGGTTAGAGATATAACAGCAGAAATCTTTTAATCGGTATTAAATAAGTGGTAGCTGCAAAGGGTGTGGTTGTGAAAATGTATGCAATCTAAGTAACTGTAGCACTTGGGCAATGGTGTCAGAAGGACGAGGAAGAGGAGTATGGACTTAACTATGGGAAAAGCTCCTCCAATGATTATAATAAAAGTAATAAGTGTTCACAGGTTTCATTATATTTCAGAATATTGTACAGAAGAGAGTATGCATTGGAAACCTTAATAAGATTAAAAAGATTTAAACTGGCCACTTAACAGATCATTCCTTTCTCGTATACAACCAACCACATTTCACAATTTTGACACCTTGTGATTTCAAACTATTTTTCACAGTAACTTTGAGAAACCAATATGTTTACAAAACTGTTTTCCAATAGGACATTATGATTACCAGGAGAATTCAAATAGATGTCTCAAACATTATTAATAAAGTTAAGGCATTCTGTCTGAGTATTTGATTTCAAGCATGTATGTAAAGACACAAGACATTTAATCTAAAACAAAACAAAAAAAAATAGTGCTTATAAAAGCAACACAGTAAACTGTTCCAAGTTCTTATCATAAAAGAAAATTTTCAATGTCTTAAACTTTTTTCATTAATTTAAAAGAAAATAAACTAATGATAATATTTCATTTCAAATGCTAAGTTCAGTGTATACTGTACACTTATAATGGTTCCGCTAGATTAGGTTTTGGCAGTATGCAGCTACTTTTGTTTTTAATACTAAATATTTTTGGGAAAACCCACCTTAAATTGTCTCTTATTTTCTAATTCATTGATTCTAATGCTAAGCTGCTGGTAATATATTTTCTTAGGATGACGCGGCTTCATACAGACTAGCATATCCTTCAAAGTCCCCTCGTACGTACATCTCACCGCATTGCCCGGTCCATCACGATAACTGAAAGATAGTGATCTCATTAATATAATGACTCATTCACACCTATGCACAAAGTTAAAAATCATATTCACAGAAGCTGATATTAAGTGTAAATGACATACACTGAACTTTCATGCAGAATATTTAAAGTATTTTCAGCAGGTAATGAACTTCCTTACACTACTTCAAGTTTGTATTACAGAAAATATTTCAATAAGATCAATAGCTACTTTAATTCAGTTGCCAAAAATTGTCAGTGATATTTACTGGAAGAGTTAATTGTTCAAAATATTATCTACACAGCTAATAAACTTATATTACATTAGCACTTGCACAAACTTGTGAAGTAAACTGTAAATTCCTTTGTATTGCGTAAACTGAATATTTACAGTTTTATCTTCATATCTATTGAACTTTCTAATATAGGTATCAGTACAGACTTGCATAATCTACACCAATATGCCTTTAGGATCAATGATAAATTAAAAAAATATGTGTAAATTGCAAACGAGCCTTAAGTTTCATTAGCTTGAGTACTGCAAGCAGAATTTATTACAAAGGAAATATGATCAATGGTTCAGTTGGAAATGTTTCGATAAATGAAACAAACACATACTACTGAGTGTCAACTGCATGTTCACATTGTTATTTACAATTATTGAACTTCCATTATACTAATGAGAAAATAGACTTGCAATGATTCAACGTCATTAGGTCAGAGCCAGTCAGAACTAAAACCAATATGACAGCAAGCTTTAAAAAGTTATTCCTCCCAATTCAAGAGGCTTGTAAGAGCTGATTACACTGAGGAGTAAAACAGCATATAGGAGGCATGTGACTGCATTGAGGAGCAAAATACATATAGAAGGCATGAGAAAACACTAAGCCTTAATGCCTTCCTTTTATGCAAAACTGTGGCCATATTGCTGGTTCCAGTGGAAACTGGTATCAGCTTGAAAGAGAAACAACAATTAAAACAATGGTAAGAAATCAAATAAGCACTAAATCAAGAAGCTTACTTCTGTGACTTGAAAAACTGTAACAGGTACGGGTCAGTATCTAGACGGTGTGCAACGGCCCGGGCCATTTGGTCATAGTTCATCCTCTGGGATAACTCCATAGTGAAGCCTGGATCACTGGGCACCGTCTTATCACAGAAGGTTACCTAAAATATAAATGGTCACTATCTTTTATTAAGGGTAAACATTTACTGTATACATTTTTAGCATCCAAATTCACTCATTAAAATTTAATACAAGGTCCATTCAAGGAACAAAGATATATGTACAAGTATGTATCATTTCGTAACCTGAAGCACTAGAATATCACAATATTAATAAGTTTTCTATATGAGCCTTCTTTTATTATTCATTGTATACATTTAAACAGCTATATATAGCTTAAAAGAAAGCCATTCCATTGCCTTGATTGCTTTTGAGAACACCAAATTTGGAATCTCATACGTACCTCTACTCTGAAGAAGAGGTCTCTAAAATAGTCTCGGCAGGACGGAAGCTCAAGGCTGGGGTCATCCATGAGGTCCTCTCGCTGGAAAACTATAATGTCTCCGTCCATTAGCTCATCTAACACCTACACGAAGAGAGAAAAGGCATTACACCTATACTGAAACAATTTGACATGACTTGCTAAATCTACATATATCCACTTATTTTTTCCGTACAATATTCTGCAATATTTAGACATGAGTACTAAAAATTTATGCAAGTTCAGAAAATATAATGACCTCATTAAGTTAACTTATAAAAGTGTAATATTCTTCACAATTCCTTGAAATTAATAAGGAATTGGATGATATCCCTAAATATTTTCTACAATGAAAAAATTCTGAATTTAGTTGACATTAACTTACCTTTTCAAGAGGCCGATCAAGATCAGCTAATCTCTCAACCAAGTTGGGTTTAATCTCCTCAAACAAAGCGAGTTCAGTTCCTTGTGGAAGTCCTGCACGTTCATTCAATATTGGCACCAACTCCTCTACTCAAAGGTGGATGAAAGAAGTAATTTTTACAATTCAAACAGCACGCAAACAGAAAGATCAATGTTCAGGTAAAAATATGAAAAGAGACAGCCAAGCAATCAATGGTATAACATAACATAAAAGCAAAGAAAAATATTTTTTACAAGGAGCTGCTGAAGTATCCAGTGTACCTTCTTTATTTATTAAAACTGCTGTAAATTATAAATAAAAATACAAAAAGACTTACAAGGTTCTTCATCCTTAAAGGTGTCATATACTTACGAACATTGAAGGAGATGTGCATATAGTGATGCCCGCAATAGTGTAGGCGTTTATGGCGGGGGTCATAATATTTGAAGAAAAGAAGAACGTCAGAATCCTTATCAAAGGCTGTCAGAGCTTTAAGACCTGAGTCCGGAGCAACAGTTTCCATGAACACTGTATAGGGGTTGATATTGTCACTTATCTGAAATTAAATTTGTATGTTAAATATAAAATCAAGTTTCTACATGGATCACATTCACTAAAGTAGAAGACACACTAAGTACAGAAGACAATTTACTTACCAAAAAGCTACAAAAAAGTAATTAAACAAACAAATAAAAATTTTCTACATGAGTTACTTTCAATATCCTGTTATTTTATACAATAACTCCTACCTCCATAGCCAAAATTACAATATATATAAGAGTTTGTCAATGGTAACATCAGTTCACTGAATCATAAGCTCAAAGCAATTTAAAAAGTAAGAACTAAATACTGCAATAAGACTTTAAAAATCTATTTACTCTAAAGATTGCCTAAAAAAAAGGCTTGTATTATGTGCAGTTACCACCTATGTCATAGGAGGCAACTACAAGGGATATTCCTGGTTGTGGGGAAGAAATAATTCCAATCTTTAAATGTTCTTCCATATTCTACAAGATGACAAAAAAATATATGCCTGGTGATGGAAGAGAAGAGAATCAGTCATACATCTTGCCTATTTTAGGATAAAACTAATAAGGAATAGAGGAGCAAGGTGTATTGGGTATTATTCCATTTATTTCTTGGCTTGCTTCAGAACGACTGATGAGCAGAGTGAGGACAATTAGGGTAGGAAAAAAACCTTTAATGATGGCTTTTCGTTATTGTGGTATCCATCTTGCTGGCTTCAGCAAGATGTAGTATCACAGAGGAAAAAGCAACTCTTATATTCCTTACACTTACCTCTATCATATGTTTATGCAAATCTGTTTCCAGGTCTAATAACGTTGGCCTGTTGGTCTGATTGGTTCGTTGGTTGAAAGGCCAGGGTCGGATTTGTTCTACAGGAAATTTCTGAGGGAACAATAATCTATATACACAAAGTGGGCAGTGAAGTGAGTACTCCATAAACAACTTCATCTTTGATACTGTTTTTTTAATAAGATCATTCTTAGGTTATAAAGATCCAATAAATTTGTGCTCGTAGCTCCAAAAATTTACATATCTGACTGAAGATATATTTAGTTATAATAAGCAGCTACTCCTAAAAGAATATCATGACTTTACAATCTATATTTACCTAGTCTTCTAATTTATATTCTGTAATACTGACAACCATAGGAAACAGAATATCATATAGAAATTAACCCTCAAAAATTACTTAATCTTAGACCTCCAAAGACAGAATAAGATTAATATTAAATATTTCTTAAGCACATCGTAAATCCAATGAAGAGGTGAAATAAAGCAAATGGACGGCAATCCCATCCTAACTGAATTCCTTTTTTTAGGCACAGAACAGCTGATGGTAGGGGTGAAGATGGGGAGGGAATTTAGAAGCTTTGCTGATTTCCCTATTCTGTTCAACAGAGATCACCCAACTGGTTTCAGATGGATATAGGGTCATGTTGAAATAAATATTTACTATAGTACAGTGGATACAGACTAATCCAAACACAATACGGAGAAACAGAGTTTATGTCTTCAACTTACAAGGCTCTCAGCAACCTGTTCGAGAAATTCTTGAAGTGTTGCAGACTTTTTTACACGGAAAGACCTGTAGCTGACTTTATCAAGGTCATAGAGATCGTTCCCCTGGTGACCTGAGAATGCATCTTCTAAAACAACCTGGATATAAGATAAGTTATGAATAACCTGTGATCCATAAAGCTTTGATGATATCATTGTAGCAAGTGATATTCTACTATTCCAAATACAAAATGACTCCTTAGTCTCATCAAATGTGATAGCACAAATTAGGGAAATGAGACAAGAGAATATCTGTTTCTCTAACTGAGGATTTAACAATGAAACTTTCCAGCAAATATTCAGGGAAGAGTATTTTTATAAGAGACGATAGGCATGCATATCAAACACAATCGCTCACCTGCACATTCATGTAAAGATGAGCTTCATTACGTTCCTTGCGACGAATCATTTCTATGCGTTTTTCCTCTTGTAACCGATCTATGAGTTCTTGGGGTATGTCCTCTTCTGTGACCTCTTGTAACACCGTTCTTAGGCACGACTCACGTATATACACTAACATATAAGCATTTGTACAGTGTTTTACTGGTAAGTTTATGTCATCCTCATGACCACCAAAGTTATGATCAATTGCCTCTTGTTTGCTACACCTGGAGACTACATCATCATCGAATTTGCACCACTGAAAAGCATATAATATTAATATATTTGTTAAGAATAGGCAGACTATACATTAAATAAACATACTGGCATATTCTTAACGTTGCTTCTGATTTGGTATATGACAGAAACAGAAGGTTTCATATAATGTCTGTTCCTAAGGAGCCATGATCCATGTGAATTAATGACAAAAGGTGTTTCTTAATCTTTTGCAGGTATCACCATATAAACCAAAAATTGAGGACCACTTGTCAAGAATCCACATATCAAAACGTTTCCCCTCGGAAGTGTACAATTTTTTTCTTTACTGGCTACGTTTGCAAAATATATCTAATTTTTTTTTTTTTTTTCAGAAGTTTAGATTAGCATGCCAAGCTTCTCCCTTACAATCCTAAATAGGATACGAACAAAGCTGCTTCACAAACATTTCTGCTTTCTGCCCTCTACACTGAGGAATATATGCTGTATATAGAATGGTGATTTCAAGTTTCTTTTAAGAATCTAAAAAAAAAAATTAGTTTGATGCTAACTAAAAAATATAGTTTTTACTATTGGAACAGAGGAATAAGTAAAATAATAAACAAATTTTAATTGTAAATCAAAATGAATGGATTCGTCACTCCAAGGAGTCCTCGGGTAACTTGTTCCCGGAGTTGCGATTTTCCGCCATTATGACAGAGGCCCATAAATTAAATTAATTTTTCGACCGACCTGGTTTGTGTGGTAAATACAAACTTAGTGTGCTGAACAGTTTGTGCGGATGGCGAACGAATACACAGGTAATAGCACTGTTGTATTCGTATTATTTATGTATTTTGTTATTTGAAACAGATTGCGTTTATTTATGAAATTACCAAACTCACTGCCTATATGAACGATTCATCAACCTTTATATTAATCTCATATTGTGTACCATTATATTCATCTCATATTGTTTCGGAGAATACATTATTATTTTAAATGTATCAGTATAATATACTTTTGTAGATGTGGCAAAAATATTTATTATATATTTCTAAAGAGCAATTCTATTTTATATACAATAATTATGAATTCCAGATATGATTTTACGTGAGTACAAAACATTACAATCATGTTTTAAAATGTCTATTATATTGGAGTAGAAATTTGTCATTTTTGGGGGGGAGTCACACTCTTGTAAACAATATTATAGTATTCATTACGATTCCCGTATATATCAAGGAGATGGTGTTATTTATTTATTTGTTTATGTACTTGGCTATTTGAAGGAATTAATTTATTTATAAATTTACCAAATATATAGCCGTGAAAACGATCTTTGAGCGAAAAAGTTTGTTGAGGTTTGCCTTTGGAATAACTTGTCACACAACATTGTTGTATATTTATATATCAAGTTAATGGCTTTAGTTATTTATTGCCATATTATTGTTCTTGTGCTCATTCGCTGGTGTTAAGGCATTTGACCCTAAGTTGGATATGGGGCTGATGATGCAAGCCAACAACAGTAGAAAAGGTAAGCAATACCGTATAGTTATACTATTTATGTCTTAGATTAAAAACTTAGATTATGTTTTTATGTTTTAGATTATATATTTTTAGTAATGGTGGAGGACCTAGGTTCGTATTTAGGTGTTTTCCGGCTTATGATGAAAACCGGGTTACGACAGCTGTCAGGAACAGAACCCTATCGTAAATCGGGGACCCCCTGTATTTATCAAATATCTCAACAATTTTCTAATATCACTAACAAGCACACTACATCAACCACTTTGGCCCAATTTCTTAAACAGTGTAAACCTAGAATACCATATTGTTAGTTAGCTAGACACACACAAATGGATTTCATAAACACATCTGACTCAGTTCTGTGTATGGTTAGGATCCCATATAATGATGATGATGATAATAATAATAATAATAATAATAATAATAATAATAATAATAATAATAATAATAATAATAATAAACCTTTATTTCCATTACAATACAATGGGTATTTGTCATCCGGGGCAAGCCCCAACCCCCCACTGTGGTGACCAACAACAGCAGTACCTGCCAGGAAACAGCTTAAACTCTCGGTTTTGGACGGGAACCGATCTTTCGACCTCGTGAATGCAAAGCCAGCGCGTTACCATTGGACTAGCCATGGGATCCTAGCCATACACAGAGCTGAGTCAGATGTGTTTATGAAATCCATTTGTGTGTCTAGCTAACTAACAATATGGTATCCAAGGTTTACACTGTTTAAGAAATCGGGCCTTTGCCATAAGAAACCCATGGCAATACGTGACACAGTCACTTATTTTCTTTAAATTCCTGGTGGAGGAAAAAGAATTTTCAACTTGCATCCCCAGTGTTGTGTGTGGGCATTAAAAGGGATACTCCTTGTGGTAGAGAAGTAAGAATTCCTCCTTATATGAAGGAAGAGAATTTCATATTTTCCAATTTTTTGTCTTTTTCTTTACATGCACAGCCAATGAAGGTGAATATGGGAGGGTATAATGAAGCCTTTATATCTTCCTGTTTTGTTTAACTGTGGCCACCCTGCAAACTTCACTGGGATATTAAAGAACACTCCCAAATGAAAATTAACAAATTAAGGAGATATTTTTATCAGAGAATTGCAGCTAAGATAATCGAGCAACAACATCTCATTAGAGTTCAAGAACACCTCTGACACTGTTTTACATGTGCAAATAATCCCAACCAGGTTACCTTTCTGGTTACTTACCCTGCCATCGCCTTTAGGGTTAATAAATACGACATAGTGGCCACCATGGTTATCCCCAGAATGTACCAGGACGGCATGGAGAATATAAGTGGCAGGTGACGAATCATTATTCTGCATGAACTGGTCCATATTCAGTTTCTCTGGAAACTCGTACCTAAAGAAGATACATTATTGAGAAGTTAAGAGATGAAAAAGCATTCACTATCAAGCTAATTATAACCAATGGCTCAAGAACTTGAAGCAAAATAAAAGGCCTAAATAGAAATAAAATAAAGCACTTAAGGACTGCCTTTGCTGCAGTAACAATATAATTCATTAAGGGTGAAAAGATTGCTAATTACACAGCAACCTGGAAACAAATTACTGTAATTAATACCAGCTGTTATTTCAATAATGAATTAACATTCTTTCAATTCTGAAATAAATAACAGCAAAATTTATATATAGTGGAAATGCTTAAAACTTAGCCTAATAAACCACAATACAAGACCAATACCATAAAGTGCAACTTTAACATGGATATAACTAAGAAAACTATGCAAGACAATCAAAATTTTACTAAAACAAACAAGAAGTTTAACATAAATGAATTTTAATAAAAATAAAAGTTACTACCGAGTTTGTAATCATCATTTACAACCAGGATTGTAATACAAACTATACTAACTAAATAGTAACTAATGATGTGAAAGGCTACAAATGAATCTAATTAAAAAAATCCATTTTGACACGCTTGGAATACTGGCACTAAAATCATTCTTCCTCACTACTTAAAGGAGTTTTATACTGGCTTTAGTGTCTGACTTTATATCTCAGTTATGAAACTTCTCCACCTACTAACCTGTTTTATATTGGCTTTAGTGTCTGACTTTATATCTCAGTTATGAAACTTCTCTACCTACTAACCTGTCATTGATCTTGACATTGGAGTCTGTGATGGGATCGTACTGAAACCTCATCAGATGCAGATGAAGCACAGGCGGAAAACTCTGAAACAGGACCCCTTTATCTGCCTCCTGTAACCCATGCTCACCGGCATCATATTTGTTATCACCTTCCAGTGTTTCCACAGTTACGTAGTCTTTGAAAGACTCATAAACTAAAAAGAAACAAAAGGACAAATTTCATTTACAATTTGCGTGTAATAGCATATTTTTGAAAATTTTAAATTGTTACACAAACAAGCTTTTTCTATTCATTCATATATGATGTTAAGGAGTCTTGTAAAACAGTCTACTAGTGTACAAAGAGCCAGAATATGAATAAAAACCAAAGAAAAATAAATGTTTTCCTTCTTTTATACCTGTATTATTTCACTCATACTTGTATGTACTACAAGCAGTGAATATTCTTGAGTTCTCACCTAAATATTTTTAATAGGTAGGCCTCATCATATCTCCCATTTACCCAAGACACATCATAAGGACTTTGTAAAGTTCAACACTAATTTTTTTTTTTCACATATGAAAATATTCTTCTCATGCAAGGAATTGCTACCCTTCGCTCCCCTATTCCTCTTTGTTGGTTCTTACACTTTACAGGAAAAACAATACAAGAATACAGCTCTCCTGATTACGAACAACCAAGTTAAGAACTTTCAGATACGGAAAAAACCTACACATTATCTATCCATGTATTAATGTGGGTATTACTGTGCTGTACTGCATTATTATATTATTATGACTATTAAAATTCATTAATACAGGTTTTTTATGTTTTATGTAATAGTTAACTGTCTTTAGCCTAAGTACTGTACAATACTGCATATGTATGTACTATATAATAGTTTTTTACCATGACACAACTTGCAATTGTACTTACGAACAAACCTCTGGATCCTAACTCATTCATAATTTGGGAGCGTCTGTACTCTTCCAATATACAATTATATTTTCAAATATCCCTTTCTGGTTCTTATCACCTTTCACCTTTCTCAACTGCACAAAGATCTTTTCTAATAAATCCTATCTTAGTCCATCTACATCTCTTTCTTGGCCCAACACCACAGGCTTCACCTTCAATCTCAGATGTATATAAAGGATCAACCACATAACTATTAATTCATCCTGTCTATCCATCGTTTGAGCTACAAATTAAGTTCTTGTTACAACAAGAACACAACCTCACGAAGGGAATGACTAGCCTCCCATCCCCTAACCCCATAGTCATCTACGACACACGCAGCATATGCAGGTATCAAGATTTTACATTAACCTCGGCATAAGCGACTGATACTCTTCTTTACAGAAGCTAGATGGGTGGCCACCGTCATAAAGAGGAGACACAGCAAGGTTTTATCTTTTTTGCCTCTCTATTCACTACTTATTTTAGCTTCAGAAAAAAATGGGAACTTAATGGAGGAAGAGACTTCATGACTAGATTGCCAATCCCGTTTCGTCACCTCCTACAATACACAGGGTATATAAAATAGTTCATCCATTTCAAGGGAGAAACATTAAAGACTGTGGACACCTAACTTTCTTCTGAGAAAAGAATCATGCTCCATTGGGGAAAAAAAGACACTAGTAACATTACTTACTATTTTTCTTTCCTTTTATATTTAGTTGGATATCGTAGAATGTTTCCGTTCTCGATGAAGTGTAATCTACGTGCTTGCATTTAAAGTAAGACTGCAAAAAAAAAAATACCATTAAAATTTATCTTGCCGGTTGTCCATACATCATGTAAAGCGATAATAACTGAAAATTTGTATTGGAAATCATAGGGACATTACTGTCCTGCATCAATTTGCACAACACAATAATATCTGGTTTAACAGCTTAAAATCAAATAATTACTAATAACTATCAAGTTCTCCCTGATATTCCCTAGTAGGAAATTGGCTACTAAAGGAACAAAAAAAAAATAGTGCTGACGATTTCCAATATAATTGTTTCCTACGAATACAGTCTTCATACTATGGAGAACAAATTCTGTAAAAATATTTTGGTTTTCAGAACATTTTGGATAACTTTGTAAGAAATTCTAAAAATAAAATGATGAAGCTTGGGGAAAGCTGGAATGAATTTTTTTAAAAAGTAATCTAGAAATAATGCAAAAACTAAATTTTTACAATAGTATTTTAAAACTAATGAAAAGTCTGCAAAAATACGCGAGTTCTGAAGAAGAGCTTTAAGAGATTTTGTGAAATTCTGAGAGAAAATCGGAAAATGGTGTAGACTTTAAAAGGAATGCAAAGTCAGGAACCAGTAGGCATTCAACAGCCAAAGGTGACTCTTTAGGTATATATTCCATGAAATCTCTTAATGCAATGGAGAGGGTAATAGAAGTGCTTTTTATGTAGTCAATCCACTCCACGGACTAAGTGCAATTTTAGCTATGTGTAGAAAAGGAGGGAGAGTATCTTCAATATGGTTAAACCTAATATTACATAAACTCTTAAACACCAATAAAACAAAGAACTGTAGAATTCAGCACTTATCGTATAGAGTAACAATTGTTCAATAAAAATCTATTTACTAAAAGTATTACAGCGTTGGTCTACACAGAACTGGTATATACACACCATAATTGTATAAACTATTGTTTGCTTTCCTCAATAACGAGAAGAAAAGCAACACTATTGTTGCCAAACACGATAGAGGCTTGTGATCTATGCATGACTTTCAGCCATAATTTTAAGTCCAATCATATTAAATAATCTTGACTGTTTCTCATCCAAGCAATGAGTTAAGCATATCATGGCCAAAAGATATGATAAGTGAGGGAGTAAATGTTGTCTATTATAAGTCAGAAAAGCTTTACGACAACTCACAGAGGACAAAGACTTATAAAAAACTAGCCCTAAAGGAGCAAATTTATGTCGTGAAGAGCTAAGCAGGATATGTAAACAAAAATGTCAAGTTGTGAAGTGTCATACGAATGCATATACCTATAAAAAGAAATATTACTTACTAAAGTTTTCCCTTCAAACAGCCTAGGGATCACACCTTCAACACAGGTCCCTTTCATTTTCGTTTCTAGCTTGTCAAGCAGCTGAAAACATAAAAAATAAACAATTTAGTTCAAAATTTCATAAGTTACACATTGTTACTTTCACTTGCAAGCTTGTCAAACACTTCTAAAATATTAATAACAAACTGTAGTATTAACCTAACCCATTACATATAGTTACTAAGTGTACTAGTATCAAACAATTAAAACCAATCTTCTTTAGTGCTTGTACATAATAAACTATACTGCAAGCATAACACTGGCAACGATATTCAGCAGCAGCAGAAAAAAAAAAATAAGTTGGATGGGTTTTATCCAACTTTGGGAGGCATCTTGCCTCCCAAATTTCATTCCCTCTTTCTTCCTTATTATATACAGTACTGTCATCTTTGAATATGGGTGCATTCTACTCAAGCATCTATTGGCTCATAGGGTTAACATTTTCTTCCTCTGCATATTCATCTTTCCTTCTGATTAGGTGAGGGGGCAAGAAAACCACTTTCGTTTCCCCTGCGTGTCATAAAACTCATTTCACTGAAGTGATGCGAAGGGTCTGGGAATCCCACCCTCAGTATTTCCTATACCCCCAAAGAGTTAGTTTTGCTATCAATCAACCATCTTTCCTTATCAGGGAGAATATGGCCATTATATGTGTATCAATTTATTTAAAAATAATTCCTAAAGAGGCATCACAGATTTCAAGCATCACATACCGTAATAACACAGAAATCAAAATTACTTCACAATGATGATAAGCAAAGTAGTCTGAAAATTTTTTGATCTAAAAACAAAACTTCGTAGAAAATACATTAAAATAAATTAATGAAAAATGGCAAATAATTTCCAAGGTAATATACTTAATGAACACAGCTTGAAAATATAAACAGTATATAGCAATCACTATGACATATGTAGAATTCTAGAGAATCATTGCCCATATTTTCAATCTGCACTCAAAACATTCAGCTACTTGACGTACAAAAAGTAGTAGTCACTGTGACCACTATTACTATTTTTACTACTACACTGAGAGTGAAGGATAACGGCATAACATGCAAGAAATTTTTATATGTCCTTATATAAAAATTATAAAATAAAATGTTCAATTACCAACATATCAAAGACATAAAAGCCTTGAGATGCTTTGCCCTTATTTCATATTTATAAAAGAATATGGTTCAATGATACATAACTACAGTATTAGGATAACAACCCACCACATGAAGGAAACTCAAAAATCTTAGCCATTATTTCAATGAATGCAGCATATTAAAAGGGCAAAGATCACGACTTACCACACGTAGGAATTCTTGAGCATCATGCTGCATGAAAGAGTCCAGGGTTTCCCAACCAAAGGATTTGGTCAGTTTTTTAGTGCCCACAGGTTTATCACTGGTCTGAAGCTCGTGAAAAACGCGCTGCAGTGCCAACGCTACACTTTTGGTCGAATCATCACTCTCCGTTGGCATCTTATAAACAGCCTGTTCAAGAGTAATGATATATTGTGTCAAAGAAAATAGTAGGTGTAGTGTTACATGTACTTTATTCTGGTTCCCTGCACACTATAAGAAAGAGCTACATGGGATATCCATGATAATGGAGGAATAAAAATTCTAACCTCTTATGCAATGTAACAGGAAGCAACTAAAACAACTTGGAAAATTGGTTAGCAATTCTTCCCACAAAAAATATTTATGTCCGAATACAATAGTGAAAGGAGGCCAAGTGTGCAGAAGACCTGCTACACTAATTTTTTTCTTATCGTTGCATCCAACCTTCTAAATTCAGCAGACTATAGCATCTCACAAGAAAAAAGAAAAATGGTGTATACATTTCAGCTCTTGGGAACGTACTGTAACAATAAAGTTATTCAGAACAAACTATAATGGTATCTCTTTTCCCATTGTTTCAGTTATAAGAAGTCCAGATAACGTGAATAGAAAGTTTCAGAAAGTGCTTCTCTGTCATTATCATTATATTCTTTTTCTGTTGCAGCATAAACAAAATGCGCCTAAGTTCCGAGTCGCATGTAATTCCAGCATGTATAATTTTATTGGTTTTGACCAAAAATTATATGCTGCATGTTCTTCCTGATGGGTCATCTACATTCTTCATTACACTATGCTTTATGTTTAATGCTTAGATTCAATGTTCTTGATGGAACCCTTCTCCTAATGACGACAACTACAAAGACTGTTTCATGTTCTAACCATTCTAGATTATAAATGTCAGACCAACAAAAATTAGCGAGGGCAGACAAGATACCATCCACCTTTGCCCATACAAGACACAGATACATTTAGGATGTCTTGATTGATTTTTACTGTGAGGAAGAAAACAATGATCTGATGGCCCAAAGGGAAACCAACTTTAGAAGTGATGGTAGGATGAGAATCATTTAAGCAAAGGTCAATGCAATTACCAGACCTATGTGTGGTATTCATAATCAATGACTCGTCACTAAACTTTGTTTCCAACTTAAAAGAGCTGCAATACCATGACAATCAGTTGGTGAAACACAGTTTAGCCACACTCTATGAAGGGCATTACAGTGACAAACAAAAAAAACTGAAGCTGTCCTACCAGCCTGTTGTGCAGCACACATCTTATCAGCATAACAATCACATATCCTATCATTTAGATTACGCCTTCCTCACGCTTCCAAAACCAACATCTCTTGATACCAACATTCAAAACATGACTTATGACAGCCAGAGAAGTCACTACGACAGTAAACTGCTATACCAAGGGCTCCAGGAAAGGCATCATGCTTTTAAGAGTAATGGCTTCCTGACCTCAGGAATAAGCAGTGCAGATATATGCCACACATGAGTAGCTAGTGTCTCTGGGCAAACCAAGAGATCGAGCTGGTCAAACGTAACAAAAAGGTCCTTGTTGTTAGCATGAAGGCCTCCAATATTAATGAACAATATATGACTCCAATGCAAGTTAGTGTGCACGGGGCCATGACTCAACATCACCAGACAATATTTACATTAGAAATAATGTACAAGTAGCACCATAGAAAACAATAAATTTAATAAACTCAGCAAATAAAAAATGAAAAATAAAACTAATATAACAAATATTCTAAAACCAGTTCTCACCATTCTCAGCTGACTTGTAAAGTAGAGGACCTGAAGGAGAGAGTTCATATAACACGTTGCACCTTGGTTTTTAAGACCTACATAGCCAGTGTGTTTTTTACTGTCCCATGACACCCCATGAGGAGCATCAGCTGATACCCAGACCTGGAAAATGAATTAATGACAATGATTATCCATAAAGATATTTAAGACTTCATATACAAAGCATGTGATTAAAAGCTGTTCTGATTAATTCGTCAACTCAGTCGTGCTAGCCAAATTCAAAAGAATTTTTTAGCATACCCTACAGTTGATATGAAGCTCTACTGCTAATTCTTTTCTTCAATTTTATATTTTCAAGTCACATATATTCAAAATCGTTTAAGTAAAATCAGCAGACGATGCAGGATGGCTGGATTCATCTCCCAGTTCATACTTCACCTACAGTGTAGATAAGTTTCTCTAACTTAGCTGATAAAATATCAATGTGCACACATACAAAGAAAATAATCCATACAAAATTATATATGTACACAACAATAAAGAACTTTACTTGACATCAATCAATGGTGTAAATGCATACATAATATAGAAAGATAGTAATCATTACGTACAGGCATCTTGAGTAAGATATGATACATACAAACTATATGAAGAAATGCATAAGAAACTTTATCATCAATTTAAAATCAGAGAGACTGCAACGCAGTCAGAACGGGGGGACTGAGACAAAATGTCAGAAAGTGGGAAGCAATAATACAGCAAAATAGACTCAAAATTCGGCTTCAAAACCAGAAATCAATTGTTATACAGCTCTATACTTATCATAACTATGAGATCTCACCTCTAAAGTAATTGTGTCATCTTTTATGTAGCCTTTCTCAGGATCAAGCACATCATTCCATGACAAAAAGTGTGAAAATCCCCAGTCGTTTTCCTTGCTGTAAAACAAGTGCTGGATCTCTGTGAACAAAAATAAATATATAAATACAAAGCAACAGAACATCGATATTCTAAACGCCACTTCTGTTATAAAATATTTTTTTAATCTTCTACAAATTACATTACGTAAAGCATAAATAAAAAAAAAAAGTGTATATACTAAGCAATAGAGAAAACAACAATATGGTGTTATTTGATAAACTTTCATATAAAACAGCAGGTTAACTGAGCATAAAATTTCTAAATTAACGAACTATTACACAACCAACCAACAAAACACATAGCAGGGTATGAAATGAGGACTATCATTAGAATTAATTACCTAAAACGAACCATAAAACATAAAAGTTTATTACAAGAAAAATTTCAAGCACTCACTTCTAGTAAACGATTCCTGTCCCTCACGCACAGAAAGAATACGAAGTTCAGCAACAGCGTTGCACGACCAGGAGGTGGACTCCGACTCTCCATTACACTGAAGGAAGAAGCCTAAAGATCGTTGAGGCTGTCTATCCTGATTCTGGCTAGTTCTAGGCATTACCATGATCTTCCATGGAAGATTCCTGACAAAGCATGGAGGCGACAGCATAGTATCCTTGAGCTTGCTAAAATCCTTGACACGAAAGTGGAACTTGGCTTCTGATCGGGCATCATCTGATAAGGCATAGTGGTACACTTTATGACAGGAGTTATGTGCCTTTCCTAATTTGGTTTAGTTATTACTCTTCTCAAAATACATCCAATATAAAAAGAGAATACAATGTAAAATTTTACAGCTGTTTAAGAATACTGTACAGTATTAAGAAGTGAGGTAGAGTCACTGTGACATCACTCACCATCTCTGGAATTGCTTAGCTCAGTGACTCAAAAGCAAAGTTATTTAAAAGGCTAATACTTGGCATACTACATAAATACAGTACTCATTTTTTAATCACTTGAATACTCTAATGCACCAGACATTTAGGAAAAGACCTAAAGTTCTGTTCATAATATACAAGTGAGGGTACGACTGTCAAAAACATACCTTCATCCATTTCAGTATCGTGGGGAGTGGTTGAGGCCGACACTTCCTGAGCATCACCATTCATCTGCTCTTCTTCACCTACCTCCGTTATTCCTCCCCCTCCTCCGCCTCCTCCTCCACCATCGTCAACTCCACCATCTCCTACTCCATCTTCGGTAACTTCCTCTGAAATATATAAGAAACTGGGGTTAAAACATTTCAGCTTTACAATACTATTATCAATAAACCATAAATTCCATAAACCATTTATTATTCGCAAATTTGTAAAAGTAAATTAGGATATCTGGAAGATACCAAAACTCATTTCCATAGTCCAAGTACATATATAAGTCTTGCTTTTTACCAAATAACATCACTGCATACTGTTTAAGTAGTACAGCAACCAAATATTCCTTCATTTCGTTTTCCCTGAGTTTGGGAAATTATGGGAAATGACAAGACATCTTCATCAAGAAACACAAAATTATGACTTCAAAAGCAGTGCTGAATACTGCCATGGAGTGTAAGGGTAGTTGGAATATACTGTTTACCTCAAACAAAGTACCTAGGTAAGCAAAAGTCTGCGAAAAAATATAATAATGACCTTAGATTCTCAAAATATATCATTCTACTGACCGATGTTCATATGTAGCTCTTACTGTAGTTAAAAAGTCTAACACACAAGGCTTACAAATAAAATAAAACAAAACAAAAGCCCTTTCTTCATACCTTCAACTGAATTTGACATTGTAATCGTAAACAAAGTAAGAAATATGAAAAAAGTTAAAAAATAAAAAATCCTTTAAGTTTCTTAACATGTACTCAGCTGTCTGCACTCTTTCTACAGCCACTAACACGAACTAGACTGGGTCATGCCTCAAATTACAGTACCTCAATGTCAGACCCAAGATGACCCTTGCATACCCAAGTCCTTTACAAGAACTCTAACAGCTTTTAATTCTAATATCGAATAAGAAAACATTGTTAACTCTCTAAACTATTTTGGAACATTGATCTCATTAAGATTAAAAGCAATCTTCTATCCCAAAAGGTTAGTCTCACTCTTTCACATATTAATTTCTCATAAATAGAATCATTACCCTTCACAAACCCTTTGAAGTTTCTTAATCTCCAGCACCTTTATTTCTTCCTTATATCTGTATTCTGAGTCAATCCATCAGTCATTACTAAATACTACTTAGGGAGCATCTATAAGACAACTTATTCTTCTCCTCATGGAAGGTGAGACATATTTACATGGCTGTAGTGTATGAGGAAGATCTTAGCCCTGGCTGTGTAGTCAATCATTTGAGTCAAGGACTTATCTATTCCTATTTTGTCATAGTTTTCCATTCTTTACTCCGTTTCCCAATCAATTATGATCCCTCTCCAGCTTCAAATTTACCACCTCTCTGCAATATTTTGGTCTTGTATCTACAACAAATCCTTCAAGTTGTCATTTCCTTCAGAATTTTACAATTCAATGCAAATCCTGTCATCAACGTTAAATCTCACTACAACAGGCTATCCAAGTTAAACCTTTGTTTGCACCTCCAACACTGTAATACCAAGCAATATAACTTTTTTCTGAATCAGCCACTAAAGCAGTGTCACCAGTAAACCATGAAATAGACGTTTGCTCAATATCACATTCCTCCCACACTTTTCTAACATTCTAACAACTTTGCTTAATGATATTTACTCTACTTACATCAATGTTTACACACCAAACAAAACACCTGAAATATCTTGAAAATCTTCGATACATTCTTAAAGGCACTAATTATTAGATAAAAATAGATATTAACATTTCAAATAAGAAATCATTAACTAAGATAATATTATTGAATAGTGCTACCAGAGGGAAAGAGAGAATTTTGTGCTATACCAAAAAGGGCAGATATAAGCAATCCAAAACCTATGAAACGTGTCTTGAAACTCTAATCACGTCAAGAGTAACAATGACTTACAGAGGCATGTTAATTCCTACCCTACAACTCATGACCAATCCAATAAATTATGCAGTCTTCCTCGGCAATTCTGGGCTGTTTGGCCAAGCAGCTCAGGGAACAACAACACCACCACCACCACTTGGTTACTTTATAAATACGTATATGTAATCATTATTGATAGCTCAGCGCATATAGCACCTTGTTTTTATGTAAAGTTCCAAAGTTCTATGCGCCAAGGTAGCTCGGACAGTCACTCATGGCCAATGCCTCTTAGAGGTAAGAAAAGTGTGGGTGCAGGGTAGTAACATCTCTCTCAAGGCACCCTCATTTCACACAAAAGGATTAATGAATACATCATCTAATGAATAGTGTCCTGAGGGAATGATATCGTCGCAACATCATGCATTCTTAAGGGTAAAAATTACTAATTTACATACCAAAAGTAGAAATTAATATACTATATTGTCTCCCAATATATATTGTTATTTCTAAATAAATTCACATTTCTGTGGCATTCCACTTTCTACTAGTACAGAGAACCAAAATACAGGTAATCATTTATGTCACAGACTCCCTTTTCTACCTAGGGCTAGGACGGCTGCCTTTTTGCGAAGGACTTGTTTTGGCAGATGTAATCGTTACACTGAGTGCATGCATAAACAGAACATTAATAATAACAATCCTAGTGGATACACAATGATTTATATAACTTACATATACTGCAATTTTATTTAAATAGCTTAAGTATTTATGCAACAATCCAGTTCTAAAGGCTTACGCTACATCTTAGTAATAGTACAACACATCAAAACCTGCATTCTATATATTTCTTATGAATAACAAAAGCTGAATCTGTTTAAGTGGATTTCAATACCCAACATTCATCAATTTCTATCTTCTTTTTATAGCAAGAGTTTATAACACAAGACCAGGCCCTGATTTAAAGAAATTATGAACACAAAAAGTGATCACCCACATAGCACATAAGCTCTAGTAACCAGTACAAATTGAGCTGGTAAATTCATAAAACCATAAAAACTACCAAACACACAATCAGTGACTAGGACTATGGAAGTCATAATATCAAATTCAAATGATTCCATATGATTAAGCCATCGATATTATGAAAAGACTGATCAGATACTGACAAAAACTAGTAAGCTTTTCAAATACGAGTTTATTCAAAAAAATACCAAAATTCGTCGGGATATACAAGTATCTGGAGTCAAACAGGATTCAGTAAAGCTAAGGTAAAGACTTTACTGAGATCTA
This sequence comes from Halocaridina rubra, assembly GCA_037179515.1. Lineage (NCBI taxonomy): Eukaryota > Metazoa > Arthropoda > Malacostraca > Decapoda > Atyidae > Halocaridina > Halocaridina rubra. Next base: position 64,550 of record JAXCGZ010015238.1, on the reverse strand, counting down.
CAACTAAAGATGTAAAAGGACCAGTAACCAACACAAATATGGCTCATAACTTTATACACTGTAAACAGTACTAAAGATGTAAAAGGACCAGTAACCAACAAAAATATGGCTCATAGCTTTATACACTGTACACAGTACTAAAGCTGTGTCTTGGACAATGGAAATCATGACAGCATTAAAGTTTCAAAGTAGAATTCACTGTGAAAATGCCTAATATCTTATAAGATGAACTGAAACAGAATATAATCATAATATTTACAAAAGAGTACTGAAGTTTGACGGGTATCAGTGATTTGAAATAGCAAGCTATATTCAAAATCAAGAATTTGTCGTATGGCATCTCACATAGACATCAAGAGCCGCTAGATGGCAGAGTGCGCACTCGAAAACCCGCCCATGAGAGAGGACAGCAATATACCCGGAGAGCATCAGTTCAAGTTAGGCTTTGCCGGGGGGCAGAACTTACGTCCTAGTTAGAAACCTCCCCCGAAGGGGGCGGGGAAATGTGAATTGTAAGAACTATAGAAATGGGAGCTTTGAGGCATAAACCAATTTCAAGTTATCTCTAAATAAAGTACTGTAAAGTGAACGATGCATATCAGTGATCACCTCGCATGCTGTTGCTTTTGGCCTGATAAATAATATATCAACACGACAATTTTAAATATCAAAAACTATCCAAAAATTTTTTTGTGGGAATCTCTCATGTCAGCCCTCACTTACTGATCTGCTTAGAATTCTTCCATTTAATGTATTCTTTTGCTCCATTTTCAGCTACTGTAACTAAATCTGATTTAAAAATACTGTATTATCAAGATGGGAAAACTGTAGCCTTTACAAAGCATCCTCTGAATATTTTATTTATAATTGTCGTTTAAGTGTATTTCACCATTATTCTGACCAAATATCTTAGCTCGGCACAACTAGAGTATCCTAACCTAAAAAATTAAACAGCACATATGCCCAGATCACTTGCAAATAAAAAAGGCTCAAAATTACAATGTTCTCTCATCCAGCTTTCAGCAGAACAGTTCTGCTTTGTCATAAGTAACAAAAAAAATATTGTTGGCAGCAACATGTAAAACCAGTCTACAAAATCCAACTTTGTCAGAAACCTGTATGAAATATGCATTAATGAATAATACCAAATTTCACAAAATAATTATGACTGCTTGTTTCTGCTAGTCTCAAACCCTCAATTGGGAAGGCAAATTTGCCTATTGATCCTCTATTGGGCCAAAGGAGCCAACAGCATTAAAATTCTATTACCAAGGATTTTTTGGTTGGCACTCTGATTACAATGGAAAGTTTAAAAGTTCCTAAGCAAAGTTTTAAAATCACAAAGGAAATATTCAGCTTCTACTTAAACATTGAAAATCCCAACATTAGTCAACTAATTTTTGAAATATGAAAAAGTTTTACCAGAAAGAAATCAAATCTATGTATAGATTAAAAACTAACAAAAAATTTGAATATATCTGTGGATATATTAACCACCAGACAAATAAAGAATAGTCAAAGAAGTTTAACTAATGTGGGAACAGTTGATATTGCACTCTGGTTTGGTTAACATGAGGTGAGCAAGAGTGTAGGTGCAAAATGTATGAACGAGCACTACCAAACATTCCTACCTAATGTCAGCTAACTCTAGTAGACAGGGGATATGATGCCAAGCCTCTAGGGGTAGAGGTAATAAAAATAGCCATATGGTTATGAACTAACCATAAGAATCAATGCGTAAGACACTCTTCCTTGATCGTACAGAAAATTTGTCAAGTAAAATCAAGTACCTTAGTTTGAAGTGCAGAGTTTCTGGATCACTTTAGACATAACCATGTGACAATACCCCATTATTAAAAGTTATCCTTCATTAATTTTCTTACTGAATACTGTAAAGATGAGTAACCTACCAAACTCAATGTAAAATCAAATAACCCCATAATGTTAGTTTAGGTTAGGTGGCTTGCCTTGTAAATATGGATAACCATATAGCACCCAGGGGGTTACTCTTCTTTACAAATCTTTCAAATTCTTCCTTTAGAGTAAGATGAGAGGTAGGAACTTACCTTCTTGGGTGTCCATGAGTTCGAGGTCCTTGTCAGGGGTTGGGGGTTCTGTGACGTGATTCATGACTGGCGTGGGCGTGATTGGGGTGGGTTGCAGTGGGTTATTAGCGTTGGGTGGTGGTGGTGGGGGGGCTGTAGCTGTAGTAGTAAGGGTATTGGATACCAAATGTGGGGCGGTGGGGGGGGCTCTGGGGCCGCCTCCTCCACCTCCTCCAGCCCCTCCTCCTCCTCCTCCAGAACCCTTGTTGGTTCTTCTTCCTCCGCCTCCTCCTCCTCCTTTATCTCGACTACCCGGACAGCCGTTCTTTCCCGAAACAGGGGGAACTTTGAGGGCGTGCTTGCTCGCTATGCGCCCAATGTCTGCAGATGGCACCCACCCCCGTCACCAGGGGGGCAACCGCACGTGCATATAGAGGGCCTGCAACACTCAGTTTGTTTTTCCCCTGCCTCTCCCCCAAGCATATAGTCTCATAGCCCCTTAAAAGCCACAACCTATGACGGAGTGCCACCGACGTTCCTCTTGGCCTGACCACCCAATCCCACGCATTTAGACTCGGCGACCCTCGCACACCCACAAACGCAATCTCACCACAATATCTCAAGATGACACACGAGGCCACGACCTTAGGTCAAACCGTCGTTATAAATACGTTCCTCACATTGATCTCCCGGTGATACCGGTGGGGACAAGATCCCTTCAACCTTCTTTACTACTGTGAAACTTGTCAACTGCTTTTCAATCCGCACTCGCAAACTCTTCAGAAAAGACCAATACTAAGCGTTAAAACGCTATAAAATTAAAGCAAGATTTAATGTAATCGTTAGTAATAATATTAAATTGAAACTTTTAATCCATCGAGTGGGAATTTTATATGTTTTAAACAATCTAAAATTTAAATTATCCTCAAACTTTCACTGTTTGGAAAGACCATTGGAACGCGTAATGGCAAAATGGCGATGGCTTATTCATATCAGTTTACTCTGACATTTTTTTGTCTTCTCGTTACATGGCTAACGCCCAAATTAGATCTCACTAAAATAATAGTCAAGGGAGGAAAAATTAACGAAAACAGATTTCAAACAACTATAGGAGCAAATGATTAATAATGTTTACAATGTCGAGGGGTAGACATATAACAAAAGTATGCTGCTGGAGGGGACGCGCCAATTTTGAAAGAAAAAATGCAATTTAATTTTTTTCAATGTGGGATGTTTTCTTTGTCGCGTTTTTCTCTGCTTGGGGAAACAGATATTTCTTATAGTTCAACCGTTAATTAGAATATTGCAAAATACAAAAATTCGTAATAATCAGACAACATACAAGAAAGAAAGAAAAAAAATCATCAATCTTTTTTTTTTTTTTTGCACTTTATTTGTCAAATATGTTTCAAGACAGACCATTTCTTTTAATTTATATAATTCAATTGGAGTTTTGTTTCTTAATAGTCAGTGAATGTACCTGCAGCACATTACAACTTGCAGATCGGAGTGGAAAAAAAAAATCCTTTTTATTAGTAAACTCCAACTTGTTCGGTTTTCGGTCGATTGCATTTATTAATGTCAACTATTTTCGAAATTTAAAAGAAAAAACATTATACATTTCAAAATAAAATAATTTGATATTTTCTGCGCGAAAAAAAAGATTATTCTTCTTCTTCTTCTTCTACTACTGTACTACTACTACTACTACTACTACTACTACTACTTTCTTATTATTATTATCATTATTACTTATTATTATTATTATTATTATTATTATTATTAATATTTATCTGTAGTAGTAGTAGTAGTAGTAGTAGTAGTAGTAGTCTGTAGTAGTAGTAGTAGCAGCTTCTTAATACGTCTCCCATGTGAGAGTATATCAAATACCTTCTGAAACCATTAACACTTGAAACAAAATTTATTACAGTATTAATGATAAAAGAGAGGCTTTACTCTCTCTCTCTCTCTCTCTCTCTCTCTCTCTCTCTCTCTCTCTCTCTCTCTCTCTCTGTATGTGATTACCTGTGATTACCTAATTGTGTTTACGGGAAAGAGCCCAAAGCTCGTATCTTCCCGTCTCCTCATCGGTTCCATTTTATACTTAGTGATACTTATAATACCTGTCCTTAAAACTATGGATTAAGATAGCATTAACTACCTCCTCGCTTAGCCAATTCCAAATATCAACTACTCTTACACTGAAAAAGTATTTCCTTACATCCTGCAAAGAAGTTTTCTTACCAAGCTTCAAACTATGACCTCTAGTTCTAGAGCCAGCCATATCAAACGATCCCTATCCACTCTATCATAACCATGAAGGAATTTAAAGACTGTCACCATATCCCCCCTCACTCTTCTAGCTTCAAGTGATGGTAAGTCTAATTCCCTCAGCCTCTCATCATAACTGAGATTGCGTATTTCTGGCACCAGTTTCGTGGCATGTCTTTGAACTTTTTCAAGCTTAGCTATGTGCTTTTTTAAGTGCGGATTCCAAAAGGGGGCTGCATATTCGAGTTTTGGCCTCACTTAGGTTACATAAATATTTCTGAACATTTCCTTGTCCATTTGCCTGAAGGCTACCCTTACATTTGATAAGAATGCATATGCTGCCCTTACTATGCCATTTATATGTATTTCTCGAGACAAATCTGCCAGTATGTTTACTCCTAGATCTCTCTCATTTTCTGTCTCTTGAAGTTGTACTCCAGCCACCGAGTAGTCATAACTACCCGTCTCCTGGTCGGTTCCATTTTTTTACTTGGTGATACTTATCGTATTTATCCTTAAAACTTTAGCTTTAAAACCTGTTCTTTGACCTTAAGTTTTCCTCTTATAAAGCTGTGGAAAAGTTTGGCATTTTTTAGCCTCCCTGGTGATATCCCTTTCATAGTCTCTCTCTGCCTCTCATCTTTTACTTAGGTAATAATTTCTTGCTCTTTTGTGAGTCTGCCGGACATTAATGCTTTTTCGTCTCCTATGCAATTTCCAGCATTTGTCTCTCCACTCCTTAGCTCTCTTACACTCATTATTGAACCATTTCTCTCTGGCATGATTAGCTCGTATTTAGTGGCAGGTATGCAACAATCTAGTATCTTCCCACATTCCTCATAAAAGATGTCGTACATTTCTTGTACATATTTGTTGTTACATAAGGTCCTCCAGTCACTAACTGCAAAGAGCTCATTCTTTTTTATGTAATCTCCTTTTGGATAATTCCTCCTCGTGTCCTGAGTGCCTCTACTTTTAGACAAAACGTCTTTGTTTCCAGTTGGTGGTTCATGTTCATTTTTTTCAATATCCAACTCGTTATATTTGAAAAGTAGATAAAGCAACGATGGCTCATCCCCACTCCTGGCCCTCGTTGGTTCCAGTACATGTTGGAGTAGAAAATTCCCTTGTACACAATCTAGGAATTTTGCCCCGAGTGAGTCCTCCCCACTGTGTGGGTCAAGATTTATCCAGTCTATCTCTCTATGCTTAAAATTTCCCATAATCAAAATTCTACATTCTCTCTCTCGTGCAATGTTAACAACTGAGTTTATGACTTCAATGGTACATGTATGACTTTCCTCATAAACTTCTAGCCTATGTTGGTTCCTTGGTGGGTTATATACAATAATTACCATAATGCTCTCTGACCCGGTATTTATGCGAGCAACAAAAAAACTCCTTGAACTCAATTTCTATAGCAAAGTGTAATTCTACTGCCTTAGCAGCTAACCCATCAGCATTTGTGTACAGCAGTCTTAATGAGGCCGCATCCCTTGATCTTCTATCATTATCTTCTTTATCTCCTCTTTGTCTGGAAGAGCTCTGAAATAAAAAAAATTCTTTTCTTCTTCATTTTTTCCCTCATTTAACATTCTAGTTTCTTGCAACAAGTTTTTGATCCTTTCCATCTCTTCCTGTGTTCTGTTTTGAATTCTTGAAGGTCTTTTATGATTTTTTATTCTCATCAGTATATCTCTGCATGTGTTCCCTCTTTCAAAGGTGTCTTTCGTTGTATTTCTGTCTGTATTTATGAATGTATTTTTTTTTTTATGATTGTGACACCAGGACAGGCCAAAAATAAAATTAAAATAAATTTACCCTCATCGAGCCTGGGCATGAAGAAAATATAAAGAGAAACGGAGATGGGGAGTGTTGTGATTGTCAGATGTGAAGGGATAATAAGACATGTGTAACGAATATCCAAGAATATTCGGTGTTGATGTAGGCATAGAAAGAGAACCGTAAGTGAAGGAAAACATCGAACTGTCCCAGACAGTCTTATTTAAGTCTACAAGATCCTTCAGCTGTAGTATGTATGTATCAATATATATGTATATATATATATATATATATATATATATATATATATATATATATATATATATATATATATATATATATATATATATATATATATATATATATATATATATATATATATATATATTATATATATATATATATATATATATATATATATATATATATATATATATATATATATATATATATATATATATGAATAATACTGAACTGTTACCATACAGTCTAAAATGGGAGGAAAATTCTCATTAAAGAACGCAACGAAAAGATATTTTCGGTACTTATTATTTTCCTCTTTACAGTTACTTAAAATCTATAAAGGATTCATCTGTCCCTACTTAGAATACTGGTCGCTCATCTGGGGTGCTTTTTGATATTCTTATATCCCTGATAGTGTTGAATATAAGGTACTTAGACTCATTAATGATCCTTCTCTTACATTCAATCAGGATTATCTTTCTCTCTGCCGTAAGGTATCATTCATATCTCTTTTCTATAGCTACTTCTTCCATCGCTGCTCTGATGAGTTGGCGAGTTGCATCCCTCCCCCACTGCCGAGGCTACATAACACACGCCAAGCGGCCTCGTCTCACAGGTACTGCGTACCGATTTGTAGCTCGCGGATTGCTTGGAGCAGCTACTGCTTCTTCCCATCTACCTCCAGCCTCTGGAACTCTCTTCCACCTTT
>JAXCGZ010015238.1:27500-45000 GCA_037179515.1 Halocaridina rubra | reverse complement strand
AAACAGTCAAAGTACAGAGGACCCAGAGATATGGAGGACTAGGCCCTAAGATGACGATAGATCTGCTTTTTGAAGGATGATAGGTCATAAGAATTAGGAAAGACAGAAGGAGGAAGAGAGTTCCAGAGTCTGGGGGTAGATAGGAAGAAGCAGTCGTTATATGTAGCATTTAATGTACCAATATATCCTATTTAATGAAATTTTTACCACTTTATTCCCAAGTACTTCATGATTCTAACTGGAAAGGAAAATAAATTGTGTTCATCTATTGCACCCAACATTTACTCAATGTTGTTTTAGATTCTCCACCCACGGATGGGTGGAACGGGTCATGGAGGACCCATAGGGCGGTCGCCTGCCGGCACAGGCCCCAACTCCCACTGTGGTGACCAGCCACAGCAGCAACCTCCATAGTAAACAGCTTAAACTCTCTTGCCTGGACGAGGTGCGCTCCGTCGACCTCGCGAATGCGAGGCCAGTGCGTTTCACTATCTTTAGCTTTAACCCATTTCTGTATAGTAAATGCTGTTTCTGACTAGCTTTTTCACCTTCTCCTATCTCGCATTTTTACAATAATTACTTCTTTTTCTATTCAGGTTTTACTCTTAGCGACCTTAGGGGTAGCATCCAGTAATCCAGTGCTTCCCAGTCCTCGAGCGGAATGTCCTGTAAGTTATGGAAATATCTTACCCACACTTATCATATCCTTGGATGGGTTTAGGGCGGACTATTTGGACAGAGGACTGACCCCAACTATAGATGCCTTGTCAAAAGCAGGCGTGATGGCACCCTATATGAAGGCCTCTTTTCCAACCGTCACCTTTCCAAATCATTACAGCATTGTTACGGTATGTATCTTTCCTCTTTTTTATATACATGCAGACAATGATCAACGAGAAAATGGCATATTTCTTTAAAGGGGTTTTGAAATTTGCTAGTTACGCAACCGGGATGAGGTTCCTGTACACCGAGGAACGTCTGGGATATGAGAACTAAATATAGTTCCTCGCTATATGAGCGTAATGCCCTAATAAATGCTCTTGTGTGGGCATGAAATGTTTTTTTTTTTTATTATTATTATTTCGAAGAGAGTAGACAGAGTTAACCTGTTTTTTAACATGGAAAGTACGATAATCTACATATTTTAAGATGTGGCAAAGTACGATAATCTAATTTTTTTTTAAGATGTGGTTCGCTTTCAGTTAGTAAGAATATGGACATAAATAGATAGCCGTAAAAAAATAAATACATGAAATGCTTTTATTACCACTAAGTGTAATTATTACAGTATAAACGTGGATGTAATGCATTTTTCCTTAAAGTATACACACATAAAATTTTGTAATATATATATATATATATATATATATATATATATATATATATATATATATATATATATATATATATATATATATATATAATGTTGATACTGTTTCTATTTCGTTTTTATAGCCTGCACCATAGGCTGGGACCCCTGTTTCTATGCTTGATCTTGGAAATCCGATTGTCTCTCTGTGCCAAGTGTTTCTCTTCCCACAGAACCGCTACTTGTGTTATTATTCAAAAACCATTCTGATAAAATACCTTTCATTATGCATGACAAATGTTACCAGCATTGTACTTATAAGTCATAGCAATAAAGTTCTATACATAAATGTACATAAAGAAATGGATTATTTTCATAGACTGCCCAGGGAAATTTATCTTAATGATATGTTGTTACCACTATAATTACTGTTTATATATATATATATATATATATATATATATATATATATATATATATATATATATATATATATATATATATATATATATATATATATATATATATAGAGAGAGAGAGAGAGAGAGAGAGAGAGAGAGAGAGAGAGAGAGAGAGAGAGTAGTTACCGTGGCTCAAGCGGTAGCGTCCGCGACTCTGAGGCGTCAGGTCGAGAGTTCGAGCCCCGTCTCGGTCTGAGGTTAGCAAGGGCATGCACTCAGGGTAACGATTACATCTGCCAAAACAAGTCCTTCGTAAGAATGCAACCGTCCTAGCCCTTGGTAGAAAAGGGAGTCCGTGACGTAAAACCGGAATATATATATATATATATATATATATATATATATATATATATATATATATATATATATATATATATATATATATATATATATATATATATATATATATATATATATATATATATATATATATTGTTTCACAGGGAGCGTATCCTGAGCTTCATGGAATTATTGCTAACAAGTTTTACGACCCAGTATTTCAAGCTACCTTCTCTATCGGATCTGCAGAATCTCTTGAAGGTCGTTGGTGGGGAGCTGAACCCATTTGGAATACACTGAATAACCAGGTACAGACATTTATGGATATATGATTAACTTCTATCTTATCATAATGCAGCTAATGAATATATATATATATATATATATATATATATATATATATATATATATATATATATATATATATATATATATATATATATATATATATATATATATATATATGTGTGTGTGTGTGTGTATGCATAAAATAGGAGGCTTTTGACTGATAAACTTTAGAAGTGCTTTCGAGTTTTCTGTACCGCTGGGGTTTTTTATACTCATAGTCTGGATTATTCTTTGTGAACCTATTATTATATACACGAAAACATATTTACCAATTTTTATTTATTGAATTTCTATTTTTTTAGGGTAAACTAAGTGCTACATATTTCTGGCCAGGATCTGATGCAGATATAGCTGGACAGCATCCAACTTACTGGTTCCCATTCAATGACAGTACTCCTTTTGAAGATCGAGTCGATCAGGTGAGATACGTGGATATAAAAGTCATAAATATTCTATGACATATATTAAGATATGACCTAAAATTCCATTCATTGCATTACTGATAATTTTTTAACAAAACATCAGAGGTTACATGTCTCCTTTTTTGTCGTCAGCATTGACCCGATGCTATGTAGAGGTTGCTGTTGCTTGGTAGCCGTTTCCACCTTTTCTTGTCACATGTATCTTGTTCCCTTAGCCTGTAATCACGCATATCATGTGCTATATTTTCCCTTCGTCTGACCTTTGGCTTTCCTTTTCATTTATTTCCCTCCACCTCCATATCCATAACCTGCCCACGCACATGGTCTTCTCTTTGCATTACACGGCCAAACCATGGTAATCATCTTTTCCGTACTCTCTTTGAAAAAATCAGAGGTTACATTTATAGCAAGCTCAACAAAAGTAACCAGTGAAGCTTTGCAAAGATATCTTTGATCGTCAATGTCAATCAGAAGATATACTTAATTTTGTTATTTCAGGTGTTAGATTGGATTGTGCTCCCCGAAGAAACTAGACCTAGTTGGATATCTCTATACTTCAATGAACCTGATCATACTGGGCATGAAGCTGGACCAGACTCAACAGAGGTGAGTGCCATTTAGTAGTGTTCCATCATAAAATCTTTTGGCTTCTCCTGTCAGGGGAATGTCACAGCGAAGCAATCTTCTTCATATCACCCTATCCCCTGCGTCCTCCTCTGTCACACCACAGGCTCCTGTCCTCCATCACCACATCTGTAAGCCTCCTCTTTGGCCAACCTTTTCCTCTCCTTAGAGCTGCCACACAATAGTGGAAGAGGTAAGCTCCAAAGGAGGTTTATAGATGGGATGAGGCAGAATAGGAAGGTGTGTGGTGTGACCCAGTAGGACACAGGGGATAGGAAGCTATGGAGATGACTGATCCACATATAATGGATGATTAGTTAATTTAGTAACAAGTGTAAATACCATATTATCATTATTTTCAAACCTTTGTTTTATTTGTTTTATGTCTGTAACCCCTATGGTGGGGAAGAAGAACACCAACTTTTTATTCCCTGAATGTCATAGGGAGGTTGATGGTCCTTTCCACTTTAAAATTTTTACTGACCAGGAACTAACTATGGTAATTTTGTACTATTTCACCTGTCTACCTTACGTATGAAATGATAAAAAAATACAGTAGCTACCATAAGTGGCAAGAAATTATATGGTAGGTGAATTTCTCTTACATCATTTCTTTTGTTACAGCTGCGGCCATTCCTTTATCGGAATATGGCTTCAACTTAAAAAAAAAAAAAAAAAAGAGTACTATTATTTCTTGATGTGATAAGCTGAAGTAGATGAGTAGAAAGTAATCTATTCCTTACAGAAAATCTACAAACAGAATATGCCAAAGAAGGCAAAAGTCGTTTTCAAATCATATAAAGATTAGCAACCCCCAGTACATTACATAACTCCATAAATTCTTAGGTTAGGTCAGGTTAGCAATGGTTAGATTTTGACCTAAGCTAACCTAACCTAACTTAAACTAACCTAAAAATTTGCGGGATTATTTAATGCACTGGGAGTTGCTAATATTTACCTGATCCTTGTTTTCCATATCATGCTTGACATGATATCCCACATACAAGTAAAAATATATAATATTAATACAGTATAATTAATTCCTCAACACCATTTTAATAGGTAGATGCTCAGTTAGTTTACGTCGATCTCATGGTAACTCGCCTGATGGATGGGTTGGAGATGGCTGGATTGACTCCTTGTGTCAACATTATTGTTGTGGCAGATCACGGTATGGCTCTGTCAGGAGCCAATTATGTCATCAAACTGGCTGATTATATCCCAGACATATACGACACGGCCTATACATATACAGGAGCTTTTGCTCGTATCGATCCTAAAGACGAGTCTGAAGGTTTGTCCACATTAATGATGTCATCTTTATAGTTTATTCATCTTCTTTTTATTAACAGAAAGTAATGTAGTTGGGAGCACATATGCGGGCACTTACACATTTTTCTTGTCCCAGAACAACTGTTAGATGAGGTGAGGATAAACAGAACATGATGAATCACTGCTAGAATTTTTTTTTCAGCCTTTTTGGTTTAGCAAAGTATGACATTAGTGTGAAAAAAAAGTAGTACTGTATTATCATTGGTACCTAGACTGATATAATGTACAGTAATTTAATCTTCAAACATTGTAGATCTCAAAAAAAAAAAGGGGGTCTTTTTGCAAGCATACGAATACACAGTTCACAAAATAATATTGAGTCGTAAAGTTATTTCTATCTAAGTAGTCGCCGTGGCTCAGTCGATAGCGTCTCCGACTCTGAGGCTTCAGGTCGAGGGTTCGCGCCCCGTCACGGTCTGAGGTTAGCAAGGGCATGCACTCAGCATAAGGATTACATCTGCCAAAACAAGTCCTTCGCAAGAAGGCAACCGTCCTAGCCCTTGGTTGATAGGGGAGTCCGTGACGTAAAAACGGAACCGGAAAGTTATTTCTATCTACAAAAGATTTTGTAAATTAAAGATTAAGGGTGAGAAGTGATGTCTCGAAGACGTGACTATACACTCGATGTCAAAATAGCTTTTTTCCAGTTACCAATTGTAATGTTAAACCAGTTAGAAACTGTATTTGCTGATACATAGCCACATTCCTCTGATCTATTTAAGTGATTGATCCATTTTTCTTTTAGCTGTAAAGGTGGGCATGATGGAGCAATTGTCTTGCAAGCATAATTCGATGCGAGTCTTTGAGAGAGCAGGTTTGCCCACTCGTTTACACTTTGCAAATAACAGGCGTATCGAGGATATTGTTTTAGACATGGACCCTGGATATACTGCTTCCGTCACCTCTGACTGGTACTTAATGGGACAACATGGATATGATAACTACGCTACTGTTATGAATGTACTGACAACTATTAGCACTCTTGTGTACTGTAAAGATAACATTGGTATTGATATTCTTCTTATTACTTTATTCTGGCAATGACTGAGAAAGAGTCCATACTCATATCCTCCTCAATAAGAGAAGACATCAAGGGATATTGTAGTGTGGGAGAAAATGTGCCTCTCTTGTAATTCTTACATGACATATGAGTAAACTAAAAGGAACAGGAGTGTGAAGTGTCTGCAATTCTATCACTTTTGAAAAATTTCCCTTCCTGCAAAACAGTTAATGGGAGGGTTGATTGTGGCCAGGGTGTTATGAAGCAGCCTTTTTCTCTACTTTTCTCTGCTAACTTTATATGTAGTGGAATATAATGTCATGTTGAAAGCATTTATTATTATTATTATTATTATTATTATCCCTGGGCATGGAGGGAGACTCAGCTTCTGCCTTGTGTTTCTTCCATGGCACAGGAAGCGACAAAAATTGATATCCCAGGCGATGGAGGAAAGAGCTGGCAATCTCTCCATTAAATTTATTTTCTTGCCCTAAAATAAATGTTGCTTGCAATAAGAATGGGCATGACATCATGCATTTGTCCCTTTATACCGATTTGTCACCCTACGTAATTAATAAGATATGCCTTTCTTCTTCAAAGCACTACATTTTGGCTTCATTTTCTTTTGATTAACGAGCAGCAACAAAATGTAATATTTTACCGTTTTTCTTCCTTTGCTCTTGGAGAATACAAACTGTATTACAATAATTTTCTATTGTTATTACAGGCTCTGTTTCTTGCTGTAGGACCTGCTTTTAAACAAGGTGTGGTTGTGGAACCGTTCCAAAATATTGAACTGTACAATTTGATGTGTCTGCTGACAGGAATCACACCATCACCAAATAATGGCACAGAGGGGGCACTTTATCACTTGTTAGCCAATCCCCCTGCAGCACCTATTTTACCTGGGGTAACTAGTATGTTTTTAGTGCTGACTTGAGTATTATTATTAAGAAGCTCTGGTGCCTCCCTGCATGTTCAATTATGGCACCTGCAGTCCTCAGCAAGATGTTGTGTTGTTTTTAAGGAATTATTATTATTATTATAAGTAGTAGTAGTAGTGTTAGCAGCATTAGTAGTAGTAATATTATTATTGTGATTATTGTTATTACATTTGTTCTATTATTAGCATTAGTATTTGTTTCATGAGTATTATCTGTGTGAAGTGTTGCTTTCCCAAAATGAATATCAATTTCATTCCGAGAGGGTTTGCTATGTCACCTTAGCTGTTTAATTAATAAAAATTTGTCGGGAGTAGTAAAAGAAAGGCTAGGGAAGCTATTGAACAGAGACGCTGGAATGATTGAGGATGGTAGGAATTTGGAAGTTAGCTGGTTTCTAATTACTAATTTAAGGTAAAACTGCAGGTATGGGATAATTTATAATTAAACATTATGCTGTCGAGTGCTTCATGATATTGTAAGATATTAGAGAGCATCTTCTAGTAGAGAAATAGTTTCTTATTGGAATTTACAAAGCAATAAAATTGTAAATTCTAAGCATACCACATTATAAGGAAATATATGAATAATATATGTTATTTATAAGCCAGATGTAAGAGGATGTCCCTTGTGGTTGGAGAAAAAATTATATTCACCTGTCAATTTCTTAGCATGTTGTAAAAACCTACTAAAAAGGTTAATGTTGAGCTGGCAGGTCCGGCTTCCCTGATTTTTTTTATTTACGGTATTTATTTATTTTTTTGCCACATAACAGCTTGATGGATATGGCGAGAAATTACAGAGCATAATGAAGCTATGGTACTTCACTTTTTATTTGTGGGTACTTTGCTGGTTTCAGCATATTAAAACTACTAAGAATATATCAAAGGGTCAAAAGCATTATCTGTTACTGTAAGAAGCTCTTCCTAATTATTTAAACGACAGTCTCGTTTCTTTTCGGAGAGTGAGTACATTGCATTTAGAAAATTAGTGCCATTAATATTTTGGCTCTTTCGGGTTGTACTGATCTTTCTGTGTTTATTACTATGCTATTAAACAGTAGTAAATAAAATTATGTTGCAGGAAACGCCTCCTCCTACCTCATCATTCCCAACAGGTGATCTTGGACCACTTCTGGGTATGTCTGGATGTAGTGGAGATCTATCAGCACCAGAGGTAAAATACTAGTTACTACAGGTACAGTTGTCCCTCATCTTACAATGTTGTAAATAGTGTGGTTTTTAATACACAAGGTTGGAAAATATATAAAAAAAAATCCATATTATATCCCCAGAATATATTACATTATAACATTCCAGCACTCTTTTCACATAAATTTAAATTGTATTTGGAAAAGTTTATGTACATAGCAGTAATCTAGGCATAATTCAAACTATACAGGAGGTTATGAATAGATTATATGCCAAGTTTAGAGACATTTATATGTGTTGGCTAATGGTGATATTTTGCTTACACGGGAAGTGGTGGTACCAAATAACAGCATAAGATGATGGACAACTGCACAGTTTATTCCAGATGGCAGGAAAAAAATTCCACCCATATATCCCTTGCTTCGCATAGATAGTAACTAAAAATGGATGTTTGATCATTCCCCTCGTGTTCTATGCATGCTACAACATTTGTCAAGGATATCTTTGCTCCTAGCGAGAATCTACATTTGTATTCCTTGCATAAGAACCGACCAAAAACACGATGAGGAATACAGGCCGGCAATCCTTCTTACCGCAGAATAATATTTTCTTCCCACATGGCATAGGCAGAGGTGGTTGGGATGGGCATGATGTATTGAAAATCTACCTCCTTGATTCTCTTAATGCAGTGTGGCTAGATGGCTAACACAAAAGAAGAGACAGGGAAAAACAAAGTAGCAGTTGACCCTACTGCCTCTGTATTTATTTTTTATTATTTCCAGCCTTCTAGTTTCTGTAGACTATGGTAACATGTATAAAAAATGTGCTCTTGCTTTTAATTACCTCTCGTATTTCTCTTGTGCCATTATTAACCTTACATGTCAAATTAAGAGAACATAAAATAAATGGCAACATAATCGATACCCCTCCAGTTTCATCATTATTTAGACAAGCATCCATAGCTTAAGGGTTGAAAACTAGTCTGGCATGCCAATAGATCCAAGGTTTAGCCTGTTTTATTCTGTAGTGAAAAAAAGAAATTCCAAGGACATAGGAATGAGGTGTCTAATCCTTCCTATTCTCTGCCAACTAAGCACATTTAAAGAGTATACACCCATAGAAATGTAAATCCACTGGTTCAATCATATACACTCTCCTCGAGTTACGATGTTTTGTGGTTACAACACATCTCCCATAAATCATTTTCTCTCTTTTTTGGTAATTTTTGGCCTGTATTATGTCTCCCAAACATGAAGAAGATACTTCTGATTGCAGTGCTTCAAAGAAAGGGAATGCCATCACCATGGAAGTGAAATTACAGATATTGAAATGCATGGAACCCCTGTACAGCTATCATATTATGCCCAAGAAAAATCTAAAATAAGTTTGCCCTTTTGTTCTCTGCCAAAACAAAACTAGGAGCACTTAAACCTTAATACCGTCATGAGTTACATAATATACAACTAAATGAAATATCCTTTTCTAATAGGTTAAATTGATATTGATCATGTACCTTTTCCAGTAGGAATGGCTGCAAGCATTGGACATATCAAGCGGTGAACAGGCTACAATGGAAGCTTATCATAGCCCTTGGGGTATACCACACTCTGGAAGCTTGCCTGCAGACTTGACTCTTCTCCATCACAGAGATCATTTGACTGGTAGAAGTCCTGTCTTTGTATTACAAAGCTTAGCAAGTGAAAAAATTTTGTACATAGAATCCCTACATGTCATAAAAGCAAGTTAAATGAGCAAATGGATGGCAATATTTCTTCCCGTGTAGTGTTTTATTACTGTAGTTTGCATATGGAAATAGATTTCCACCCTCCTATTGCCTGCATTTTCAACCAATCACCTAAAAGGGAGCTCCCTTTGGTTATGGACAGAGATATTCTCCCTCATATTATTTTCTTGTCAATGGAAGCACCTACCAGCGATATCCCTGATAATAAGAGACTTAGAATTCAACGCTTGTATTCTTGCCTGTTGTTAGATCGCACTTTAATGGGATAGGAATCTTGCTTAGAAATAATTTCTATGGAATTCATGGAAGCCAGGGTATCTGAAATTCCTGTTCTTTTGTAATAAGTATGGCTTCCCTGCTGGCTAAATAAGATATGATTTCCCAGTGTGGAAACTAAAAGATATTAATAAAATCCAACCTTGACTTTCAGCATATTCTGAAGCTCTACATATGCCCCTCTGGACAAGTTTCAGCCTTAGCGCTGTTAGTGTGGGAACTGTTCCTTCCCTTTGGAGTAGTGATGTACGTCTAACTGCATCAACAACTGCCGCTTGTTCAGAGTATGATAGTTTATTGCCTCTAAATATTTCTATGGGCCCTCTTTTCCCTCCTGGTAAGATAATATTTTTATGCTAATTATACTTGAAAACTACTATGGTATGTTTGTAGTTTACCATAGCAAAATAATATAATAAAATAGTGCTTTAAAATGTTCTACTGTATATCCATTTTGAAAATTGTAATTTTTAATATTTTTGTTAAATTTTATTTTTACACAATTTGAGAACTGGTATAAAACTGTCAAACAGCAAAGGTTTTATTCAACAGAAATGTCTGTTAACGCATCTTTGGAACGTATACCATTCATGGTGAGCAATGCTATCCCAACAAGCGATTATTTGAATGCCAGATGGAAAGAACTTGTGGCAGAACTAATACCCAATTGGGTTGTAAGCCAAGGCCCTCTCAACGTTATCATGGGACCACTCTTTGACAATAATGCTGATTCTCACGTTGACAATTTTACACAATTTAGGTAAGGCAATAGTCACATAAACTGCTGAGTATTGCCAAAGTCACTCCAATTGCAATAGACCTTCAGATTTTCTAATTTCATCAAATCCCTTGTTGCAAGCATCTAAAGACTAAATCATTTTGTTCCTACATGATGTCATATCTGCTAACGTCAACAAGTTGGCTGAAACTAAGCTAGAGAGGAGGTAAGTGAGGTCCCTCATACCCAGTGTATCATCTTCACTTTTATCAGCCTGTTGTGGCAAAGAAAAAATAGATTCTGGAATTGCTGCCTTTTAGTCAGCTGTTACGACTTGAAGGGAATATGAACTTGTCATTCTATTTCCCTCATAACAATGGTTAAAGGACTAAATATTTTTTTTATTTGAGGTTTTCACCTGCGAAAATATTATCCAAAACCTATAGAAAAAAGTTTGACAAAAAAGCAATTTTGTTTTATATATATAGACTATTAACTATTCATATATTTCAGTATTCCCGAAGTGCCATCTGATCTATTTGCCGTAGTAACCAGGTGTGAGGATCCTGTGACCTCAATTGACCTGTGTTCTCCTGCTTCATTGGATGTTGCCTCTTTTATTTATCCTCAGAATCAGCCTGTTTCCAATTGTTTGGTAAGTTGACTACGAATTCCATACAACCTATGGGTAGATCAAGTTAAAATAAAAATCACTGTTACTGTAAGAAAAAGAGAGAATATTTGCAAGCCATTTTAAGTGTCTTCCTTCTGAAAAACTTACTTTATTGAGAATATTTAATCCGAGTGTGTTCTGTCAATTTCCTTCTCGTTTTAACACAGAATGTTAAAACAAAACCATCCTTTATACTTTTTTTTGTTACAAATATCTTCTCTGTTTGGATCAGTGGGTGGCACAGTGAAACAATGAAACCTGTATGATAAAAAAATAAATCTCCATTTCCTTTCTCAAATTGTAAACTATATCTCAGTTACACTTATGCATACTGTGTATGGCAAAGACGGTCTAGCAAATACCAAAGCTAAATTCAATATAAGGCTTCAGGTAAATAACTTCTTTTGCCATATGCAAGGTAAGACTACTGTTCATGGATTGTCATTTTTTTTTCTGACACCATGACGGGGTAAGAAAATTACCCTCATTGGGCCTGGGTGCAAAGAAACATAAAGCAAATAGAAACACAGATGGGAAGTGTTGTGACTTTTCAAATGTAAAGGGATAATGAGAGATGTGTAACGAATATACAAGAATAGTATGTGTAGATGTAGGCATAGAAAAGGATTGGTTGTGTTTTCGGGGAAATAGTTCTTCACCAGTGGCTTGCTTTGCCTAGCATGACTTCTTGTTTGGGTCCACAATTCCTTATTCCATATTTGGAGTAACCTCAAACAGAGGGGTTCCCTGACCTGCCAACCAAGGGACACGTATGATGCTAGTTTTACCCCCTCAAGTATAGATAATAATCTAGGTTACATATTAGTCAATGCTGTAATTTACTCAACCTTCTAATTTTGACAGCCTTGAAGAAATCATGGCAAGACAAAAGTAAAGTATCCTTTTCTCGTAACTACTTTCATCATAGTTTTATTGAAATTATCATTAAAATGTAAAATCTATAGTCAGAATGGCCATTTATTGGTGATTACAACTGAGAAGGAATATGCTAATTAGAAGGAATGCAAGTAATGATTGTTTTTTATTGTAATTTTTCATCTAGAGTCAACAGGATGAAAAAAGAACATTATTATAAAAATAAAAGTTATTCTCCTCTTAATTTGTCTGATCATAT
Source organism: Halocaridina rubra (assembly GCA_037179515.1). Classification (NCBI taxonomy): domain Eukaryota; kingdom Metazoa; phylum Arthropoda; class Malacostraca; order Decapoda; family Atyidae; genus Halocaridina; species Halocaridina rubra. The sequence goes on along the minus strand of JAXCGZ010015238.1, from coordinate 32,587 downwards.
TCATTAACTCACAGTTATGCTCTATGGCATATATAGTAAAGAAGACCACCTTATGCTGAGGGTAAACGAACATCAAAACTTTCACAAAGTATAAATTTGTTTTTCAGCATGCCTATGATTATGCCCTATTATACAGTGCCAAGGTCCATGATGTTGAGCTTGCTACTGGATTAACATTTTATCCGGATCTGCCATTTGAAGACAGAACCCGTGTCACTCTCAGAATAAATTCTGAACTGTGGCGCACTGACAAGCACTGAAGTAACCTGGAGTGTAATGTAAAAAATTTATTACTTCGAATACACTGCAAAATTAAAGTTAGTTTTCTAAATTAAAAGAATTATATATTTGATTTTAATCATGTGATGCATTATTCCTTTAAAAATTAAATACTGTATTACTTTAAGTGTACTATGAAATAATTAGGCTATCATCAATTAAAAGGTTAATTTATATTAGTTTTAAATCATGAATATCAATCAGTATAAAAAACTAAAAACTAGACACTATATGAACCTTCCATAGTTTATTTAATGAGTTAAAGACTGGTTTGCCATATCAATATTTTTTTGTCACCAATAGATCCCATTTGGAGGAGGACAAAGATTAAAGATGAGGAATTAAGGTTGGATGCCCTTCCTATCGCCCCTGCGCAGGCTCGAACACAGGTCTGTCACCTCATGAGTGGTTTGCCATACCAATGGAACCTAAGTTTGAACTGATTTTGTTCCACAATGAAACTGTGATATTTGGCACTTACTCATATTGTGGGTATTGAAGGGACAGTGGTGACATTTGTCATGTTATAGCCCTTATCAGCTCAATAAATACACCGAAGGCAGGGTAATAACAATTAGCAGTCCACCATAAGATCAGGCACAAGATATAAAGGCATACAGCTGTCCTGCAGCTCGGTGGTAAAAATAATATAAAAAATCAATAAATTATATTTTTTGTTTTACTAAGTAAAACAATGTGTTCCATAGCCAGACGTACCTAATCTAAACTGGAAGGAAATATAGGACACATTCAATTCTAATGCGCATGGTTCATGCAGAAGTAGATTTCATGATGTGTGTACTCGTATATGACATACGTTCCCATGAAATTATATTACAAGTCATTTTTTCAACACATAAGAGAAAATAGTATAAATTATAAATTATATAAATTACTGGCCTCCCCAGTATGAGTAGGTGTTTATGCTGGCCTTAAGTTATTTATTATTATAAGTGTTATAATTGTAACGTTGATAGCAAAACTGTATGAAAAGCAATTTTAAGCTGACAATTCAAAATATTGTATCACTGAAAGCAGACATATATATTCAAGCATGAAGCTACAAAACGTATCCTCAACCTAAGGACAGGTATTCTCCCCAATGAGGTGAAGGAACTCAAAATTACAATATTTTGTCCATCCCCAAAAGAAGACTAATAGTGACACATCTCTATATACACAAGCCATATTTCCCTTTATAAGGGGGGGGGGGGAGTCAAAGCAAAATACCTTGACTCTTTTCGGGAAGATAAAATGGAAGGGATTCTCAGTCCCCTTGCTCTGATCCATACAGTCGACTTTTACGACACATAGGGAAACAAGGAGGAAGTATTCTTGCCACCCCTCTCTCAGAGGGAAATAGTGACACTTGAAATGTAACCAAAAAAAAAAAAAATATTTGGAGAGAAGCATTTTGTAATACTATAAATGGAACCTGTTTCTAAGATCTGTGTACTTTACTAGCTATTAGCTGAAAAAGTATTTCTATAATATATAAATAACCATTAAAAGATGTACAGATTTGGAATTTTAATTCGGTAAGTCAAGGTAGCATGGACTAAAGAAATATTAGAAAAAAAGTTCTTCAGTACTGTGCCATCACTGAAGCATTATTGTTCACAAAATCTATACAGTAATAATTAACTTATCTGAAAGAAATGAGCTATGAACAACCTGGAAAGTATGCTTAAGTAAAGAATATTATAGTCAAGGTAGAAATGTCAAACTTACCGCCAATACAGTTCACTACATCAGTACTGATTTAAAACTGAGGTAATGTCAAGATAATGTTCGAAGAAGTTGAAGATCTATTATGGTAAGTATAGAATTGCATTATCACACTATGTATGCTGGCATATACCCAGATGCATCTTGCTGATATTGAGAAGATACGTGAAATGACAAGTTCCCATTTTAACCTGCAAGTGTAAAATGCATTAATTATTATACCCAAGACTATATTCCACGTGGTGGGGGGAAAAGGAATTACTGACGCTCCCCAACTTACGAATGAGTTACATTCTGAACAGACGATCGTATCCTGATTTGTTAATAAGTTGATATTTTATATGCACAGTACTTAACTGGGTGTACAGTATATATATGTCTACCAAACAGTCCTAAATCACGTATGTAACATAATACAGCTGTGTTAGAACATAATAAATTTTTTTCTTATCCTAAAGACACATGATGCAAGTTTGCATGTTCTTAAAACGTTGAAACCATCCATAAATTGCTGCATAATAACAGCAGACTGCATATGCACTAAACTTTTCACATGTTCGTATATTGAATGCTCCGGAGTTGGGAAGCAACTATACACTTGTATTACCTGCATGTCATAGTAGATAATTAAAAAAGATATCCCTAATAGTGGAAAAGAAAGCATTCCACGCATGCTGCAGATGATTAAAGAGGGATAGGTTTGTGGATGGGTCAGATAATATATTTTTGCCTGAATGTACTCTTCATGGTGAAATGGGAAAAATATGTAGAAACCCTGCAAACAAGGCAACTTTACCTAAAATGTGGTCACCTTGCTAGGTTTAGTGAGATGTTGCTGTCACTCTTATTTTGTAGCAAATCCATTTGATGAAATTAATACGCTGTACATCAAGCAACAGCCACAATTTTACAACCTTAATATTGCATATACAGGGTATTTTCAAAAGTGACTCCATGTCCTGTAGAAGAAGAAAACGGGGTGCCCATAGGTAAGATATGGAAAGGGATAGCAGGGCTGCAGCATAACTTGAATGTTTTAACATTAAATATTATGCAACAACAGTTTTCTTGCAAGAAAAAAAGTCAGGGAGAAAGGTACTCGCATTATCCTCGCAGATGAAACTTATGACTAGCAGGGAATATGAGGGTAGCAATCTATTTTACCATCATGGATAACTTCACTGTACTGTATATGATAGTAAACACAAGACCATAGCTTTTTAAATATATGAATTTAGTTAAATTTTAGAGTACTCAACATTGCCTTGAGAATGAAGAGATTGCTCTAGGGCATAATCAGAGTTTTTCAAATGATGCCTTGAGTGTACAAAAGGAGGAAACAATCACCTCTTAAACTATGAAAACTTCCTATGCATAGGGAATAATCCTTCTGGGTATATAGGTGGATGGCAAGCAACCTAACAACAACAGAAACAAAGGGCATGTTTAGTACAGTACACTATTTATGAATTTCACCAAATATATCACAAATACTCTTAATATCCAGTAATTGTATCAGTAATCTATATAGCAATTAGATGTGCAGTTGAATACAATACATTTTTTTAAGCAAAATAAAGAGAAAAAATATTCAGCTTATCAGATAATAAGTTTCTCAATATAGTATAACCTGTAATTGAGAGCCATAGCTTATTTCAGAGTTCAAGCAATATAGAATGTTATATTAAAGACTGGTAACTTGGTTATTATTTGATGTAGTCATCGAAGCTCAAGTGCTAGCGTCCGCGAACTTTGAGGCGTCAGGTCGAGGGTTCGCGCCCTGTCACGGTCTGAGGTTAGCAAAGGCATGCACTCAGGGTAACGATTACATCTGTCAAAACAAGTCCTTTGCAAGTAGGCAACCTTCCTAGCCCTTGGTAGAAAAGGGAGTCCGTGACGTAAAACCGGAACCGGAACTTGGTTATTATTTGTTGGTAAACAATATTCCGAAGTATTTTAACGAAAGACCCATTTGGACCAAAACCAGTAAGTTTACGTTACAAAATATCCATTGATGGGTTTGATGTAAAGTTGGGATACTGTAACTTACTACAGCAGACATTTTCTGATCCATTATCTGTAAAAACAGAGAAAGAGTAACTTAATAGGATGGACCCAAGCATGAAGAACTTGAGAAGTACAACATGTAAGATGTAACATCCTACTATGAAAAAAAAAAAAATTAAAGATTAGTTTTATGAACCCTTTCTATTTTTGGATTAAACGCCTTTTAGAGGTGGTCCTATAATGCAATAATACCCTAATATTTGAAGCTTTACTCACCAACGAAGTTATACGAGGACATACAAAACGAAACTTAGCTAAAAAAAAATATATATATATATTACTTCCGTACAAATTCTACTACATAATTCCAGCATCATTAACGCAGAGATTTATGCAATAATGGAAATTATTACAGTGGAATTACTACAGTCCATATGCATAGTTCAAAACCCAATTTACGTCCCGGTAATACGGCATGAAACTACCGTTAAAATACTGACCTGACCTGTATCATAATGGCTCATGAGGTCATATTTCCATCAAATGGCATTATTTCGTTCTTAGCCTCCTTCCAGTTGGCCTCTGAGGATCATTTTCATATTATTCCAGGTTTTTCAGTCATATTGAATCCTTTCAAAGATAAAATACCTCTATTTATTCACATGTATATGTCAGTATGAGAATACTTTTGTTGCTTTGAGCATCGTCAGCTAAAAAGATGTGGCACTGTTTTGTAGATTGGAAGAACTGCCTTTGTAACGGTCAGTTTTTGGCTTTCCTATCGATATCCCTCTCCAATGATGATGATGATGATGATGATGATGATGATGATTATTATTATGATGATGATGATTATTATTATTATTATTATTATTATTATTATTATTATTATTATTATTATTATTATTTTTTATTATTATTTTTAGTAGTAGTAGTAGTAGTAGTAGTAGTAGTAGTAGTAGTAGTAGTAGTAGTAGTAGTAGTAGTAGTAGTAGCATTCTAATCATAATACTTAATTGAATTACTACTACTACTACTACTACTGCTACTGCTAATAATAATAATAATAATAA
>JAXCGZ010015238.1:7500-25000 GCA_037179515.1 Halocaridina rubra | reverse complement strand
AGCCCCAACCCCCCACTGTGATGTCCACCCACAGCAGTTCCTGCCAGTAAACAGCTTAAACTCTCGGTCTTGGACGGGGACCGATCTTTCGACCTCGTGAATGCGAAGCCAGCGCGTTACCACTGTACTGAGAGGACAAATACAGCCCAAACAAAAGTTTGCAATTGCTTCGTAAGACATTCGTATGTTGATACGAAAAAAAAAAAGTAAGTTTTGTATAAAAAAATAAAATTTTGATTGAGAAATAAATTAATTGTTTTGAAAACGTTTTATTTTATACACCCCAAAGTGAGAAAGGAATATCCAATGCGCTGAAAAAGGCATCTAAAACTGGGTTTGAACTAACCTAACAAAGCTAACCAAACCTTATGATCAATTTCTGGTTAGTTTTTTTTAATGAGGGTATGAAAGTAAACATTAACCTAAATTTTAAATAAAATTGGGATCTTGTAAAGCTAAATAACCCCAGTGTCCTTTAGGGTTATTCATCTTTACAAGACAAGTCTTGGGGTTCGTCATTTTCACAAGGTAGTTATAAGAGTTATTTGTATTTACAAGGTAATTATCAGTTGTTTTTCCTTTTACATGCATTTGTGTGAATAAGTGTTCTGTGTTCTTACTTTTGTTTTTCATTTTTGCATTTGTTTTTTATTCCTACATGATTTCTGTTGGTTCTTATAAAGATAAACAACGGGTTATTCAACTTTGCAAGTTTAATTACAGGGTTATTTAACTTTACGAGTTTGATTACGGGGCTATTCAAATTTAAATGTGCCTGTGGGGGTTGATTTATCTTTACAAAATCCTAAAATTGAATTGTATGGACTGTTTTTCCTGGATTCTGTCCGTAAAAGGCAGGTTTACATTGAAATAATATATGATCTGAGTATAACCAGTACAATTAAGCATATTTTTACCTGACATGCTCTCAACTCCGATTTGCAGATAGGATCTAAGTACGTGTAGTGGACCCAAAATTTAGTCAAATTTAATGTCTTCAAGACAGTTTCTGGTTATCTCTTCTTTTCCTGATCGTTCTATTACCTTCGAAACTAACAGAATTTACCCTTTTAGTCTTATTAACATATAAGAAATTCAGATAGCCTCTAACTTGTCTTGGAGGAGTCACATAATCCACATTTCTAACTCTGCATCTAAAATATTGGGGATTTGGGGATTCTGTTTCGTTTTCGTCATTACTTTTCCTTGTTTCAATTACTTCAAATCTATATACGTCTTCTCCGTCCCTGCTTAGAATACTGCTCACATATATGGGGTGCTTCTTTTTATACTTATCGCTTTGATAGGATTGAATCAAAGGCACTCAGACTCATCAGTGACCCGCCTCTTACTTCTAATCTTGATTCTCTTTCTCTTTGCCGTAAGGTATCAACCCTCTCTCTTTTCTATCATTACTACTTCCATCGCTGCTATAATGAGTTGACGAGGTTGTATCCTTTCCCCCCCGCCGAAGCCATGTAACACTCACCAAGCGGCCTCGTCTCACAGATACTGTGTGGAGATTTGTAGCTCCCGGATTGGTCGGTGCAGCGACTGCTTCTTCTCCAGACTCTAGAACTCTATTCCTCCTGTCTTTCCTGATTACTATGATCTATCTTCCTTCAAAAAGCGGATCTATCATCATCTCTCAGTTCCCCTGCCATATCTCTTAGTCTTCATTACTTTGGCTACTCTCTGAGCCTGTCCTTTTCCTACTGTTTATCATTCTCTTACTTCTACCTTGTCCTTAAACTTCTACGTTTTCTTCGTCTCCATGTTTTCTTGGTGCCCTGACCAGGTAAAGTTGACGCCAATACGTATGTACATCTCTCTTGGTATGGACTATACTCCATATTTAGAAGTAATTGAATGTAACAGAGACGAAGGTTAATTCTCATTAACATTAAATGGACAGATACAGGATTTCTGAGACGGCTGATGTCAAGATTTTGGACACTAAATATGTTTAAAGAGGTAATTGTTGCATCTAATGGCTGTAAATTTGCTGGCTAACAGTGGGTGTTATGAAAGATAAAAGATGGATAATATAGAACAAGGAGAAATGTGAATGGACTATATTTAAATTTATTTAGAATTGGATTCTTTAGAGAAGATTTTGTGTCAATCTCATTAACATACTACTACTACTACTACTACTACTACTACTACTACTACTACTACTACTACTACTACTACTACTACTACTACTACTACTACTACTACTACTACTACTACTACTAATAATAATAATAATAATAATAATAATAATAATAATAATAATAATAATAATAATAATAATAAGTGAGCTGAACTCCATTTTCGTCACGTTTTTGGGCCCTTTTTTTTCTTTGGGTCATTTTTTTTTCCTGTGCTTAATTGCCTGTTTTCATTAAGAAAATAATTGAGTGAATAAAAAGTACATATAATAAAGGTTTCCAAATGTCAAAAGATTGCTGAAAGAAGAGATTAGCTGTACCATAATCTTGTGTCAAAATAAATTTGTTCTCTCTCTCTCTCTCTCTCTCTCTCTCTCTCTCTCTCTCCTCTCTCTCTCTCTCCTCTCTCTCTCTCTCTCTCTCTCTCTCTCTCTCTCTTCAATTATTGGGTTTGTTTTGTTTTTCCTAACTATTTTAGTGCATTATTTACACAGTGGCGGCTCGTGTAAAGGCACTGTGGAACTGCAGCACCCCCAATTTTCACTCGATGTTATCGATAACATTCAATGTTCCGGTTTTACGTCACGGACTCCCTTTTCTACCAAGGGCTAGGACGGTTGCCTTCTTGCGAAGGACTTGTATTGGCAGGTGTAATCCTTACCCTGAGTGCATGCCCTTGCTAACCTCAGACCGTGACGGGACGCAAACCCTCGACCTGACGCCTCAGAGTCGTGGACGCTACCGCTGGAGACCTTGTGACTACATCGATAACATTCAATATAATTAGTTTTTTCTTAATTTTTTTTCTTATTTGTATATTATATAATCCCTAAGCTTAATGTCAGTAGCAAAAAACAAAATCTGGGCCTTATTATGAACTCTTACTTACAATTTGATAAACGTGTGGAAACTTATATGTGCTAAAGCAACTGAACTATTATTCTTTTTGAATGGCATCAAAGATCATTTTGATAAAGAGAGTAGAAAAGCTAAAGTTGACTCTTCGATATTAAGCATATTTTCATATTTTGCAGTGCTTTGGGGATAATATAACAAAACTTTAAAAAAATGTGCAAAAACTTCGGAATTTTGCTGCCAAAGTGGCTGATAGTAACGAAAGAAAATATAAAAGAGTTACACCATATATTAAGGATATCCGCTCCGGTTTTACGTCGCGGACTCCCTTTTCTACCAAGGGCTAGGACGGTTGCCTTCTTGCGAAGGACTTGTTTTGGCAGATGTAATCGTTACCCTTAGTGCATGCTCTTGCTAATCTCAGACCGTGACGGGGAGCAAACCCTCGACTTGACGCCTCATAGTCGCGGACGCTACCGCTTGAGTCAATGTGACTTCTATATATATTAAGGATATGAATTGATTAAAGGTAAATGAACAATTAAATGACGAAGTTTTAATATTTATTTACACATTTATAAATGGTTACCTGTCAAAGTGGTTATTATGTCTAGAAAGGGTAGTAGATGTGATAGAGATACAAGACAATCAGGCAACTTAAGTTGTGCCAAGAACTACCACAGTGTAAGGGACAGGGCTTTCCTTGTCAGGGGAGCTAAGTTATGGAATGCATTGTCAAACCACATAAAAAAAATTGGTCTCGCATCACCTTCTTTTAAGAGTGAAAAGTTATCTATAAGTCAGTGAAATGTAATAATTTCTAAGCAAATATATGTAAATATTTTGTATCTAAATATTTTTTGTTTTCAAGAACACCCACTGTAATTTTTTTTTTATTAGAATAAAGGGATTATTGTTGTGTGTCTCACTCCTTACATCCTCCTCATTTTCTCCTCATCACGCCAGTTTCATTTGTTTCATTCTCCTCAAATTAGGGATTCATGTGTGATTACCTAATTGTGTTTACGGGAAAGAGCCCAAAGCTCGTATCTTCCCGTGTGTGTGTGTGTGTGATATTTGCAAAAAGAGGTACACAAAACGTTTAAAATGTATCTCTTCAAACTTAAATATTCGATTAATTAACATTCAAATCTTATATTTAGGTAGCTTTATTTACCATATTGATTTTTTTTTATTCCTCATGATTTGGATTTATTACTTAAAAAGTCGAGGATCAAGATGAAGAAGGAGTTTCTAGAGAATTTTGGAAAGGGTAGAGGTGTTAACCAGGAAGGGACAATTGAATAGTGAAGACAACTGGAAAGTTGTGAATAAGGGTTCAACGAAGATGGTGCTTAAGAAAAATGATACTTTTAGACTACAAGTTGCTAATTCATTTAGTTCACTTAGAGATGAATGTGACAGTGGCGGCAGTAATTCTTCAGGACCCATAGAGTCAGATAGGTGTACTAGCGATCGTAGAAATGGAAGTGGGAAAAGCTCTCAGGTCAAGAGCCTAGGTAAGTCTCCCAAGGTCGGATTAACCCATCCTCCGGATAAGTCCCGTTCTCTGGTAATTGTAGGGGATTCACTATGCAGATATGTAGACAGGAAACACAGGCATAGAGTTAGAGGAAAATATTTTTTCCCTGGAGCAGATATGAAGAAGGTGGGTGAGTCAATAATCAGCTGGATTGAGAAAAAAGATGTTGTTTGTTTGATAGCTGGTGGAAATGACGTGCAGGATGGTAAAAGTGAGGAGCTGATTAGGTTGTATAGACAAGCCCTGGATAAGATCAGGAAAAGGGGTGCAGTTCCTGTGATGTGTGGTATTCTCCCTAGGCTTAGCCAAAGTTCAGAGTGGTGGTCTCGAGCTATAGGAGTAAATGCTAGGATGGAAGTTTTCTGTCGGGAGAATAATATAGGTTTTATAGACGGGTGGGATCACTTCACTAGTCGTAAGCATATGTATGCAAGGGATGGAGTGCATCTTTCTAATTCAGGTGTCTCGGTATTGGCTGGTATGATAGACAGAGAGGTAGGGGGGTTTTGTTAGATACAAATAATGAAATGAATAACACTTGTGCAGAGAAATTAGTCAGTAAGGGTTCAGTAAATAGAGGGTCAAATAACTGGGAGTCTAAGGATAATAACCATTTGTTACATAGAACAAATATTAACAAAAAGAATAGCCACAAGAAGGGTAAAGCTAGAGAAAGCTTAAAAGCATATTATACAAATAGCCGTAGTTTAGGTAACAAGATATAAGAACTGAGAGCCATAGTATGTAGTGAGAGACCGGATATAATATGCATTAGTGAAAGTTGGATTAATTTAGAAAGCAAACACCTTAAAGCTGAGTACATAATTACAGGATATAAACTTTATAATGCTGATCGCAGTGCAGATAGAAGAGGGGGAGGGGTAATTATGTATATTAAAGATAGCCTCAGAAGCTGCATTAAGTCTGGAATTAAGACAAATCTAAATTCAGAAACCTTATGGGTTGAAATTAAAAATAATATAGAAAGTCTAGTTGTAGGAGTAGTCTACAGACCACCTGATCTCGATAATATAAAGTCGCAAGTTATATACGATGAAATTTCTAAAGTGAGCAGGTCAAATAGAGTTTGCATTGTAGGCGATTTTAATTTTAGAAATATTAACTGGGAAACCTTAACAGGTGATAGTAGCTCTAAGGAGTTTTTGGAAGTAGTAGAAGACAATTTCCTTTCTCAGCATGTACTTGAAGCAACACGGGGGGTGAATATACTAGATTTAGTTCTTAGTAATAGAGAGAATATGGTTACAAATTTAGAAGTTGGTGAAAAATTGGGCAACAGTGACCATGATTCCATTAGATTTAACATAATTTTCAAGGAAACTATAAAGGAAAATAAGAATATTGTTCCAAACTTTAGAGCAGGAGATTTTGAGGGCTTAAAAACTAAATTATCTAATGAGGTATGGGAAGGAATTTCTGGGGTACAGATGTGGGTAGTTAATCCAGCAGGTCAGGTCGCAGGTAGCAGATTACCCCGAGATTTGACTACCACATGCCAAGGATTATCACAAGATAAGATCAATACATTAAATTCTCTCACAGGAAAGAACAGCAGTCCGTCAGTTAATATAAATTTGGATGAGGAATATAACAATTTTGTCATGACTCTGAAGAATAGTCAGAGAGACTATATTCCCATGAAACATTGCAGATCAAGAAAAAATGACCCTAAATGGATGAACAATAGAATAAAGAATCTTATAGGTATTAAAAGAGGAATATACAGGAAACTAAAAAGAGGTGAAGAGCAGATGAGGCAGCAATATATACAGTTAGTTCCTGGGTTCGTCCAGTGAGGACGTGCTTCCAGTAGCTCTAGTCTTGACCATACTTAGTACAATGGAGAGTGGTGGTGTTCTTTGTGCTGGTGGTGTTAGTGGTAGTGGTGTTGGTGGTGGTGTCGTTGTTGGTGCTGTTTGTGGCTGTGCTGGGGATTTGTCCTCGTCTGACGCAAGCAAACTCATTTTTAATTTAAGAAATGAGTTGGCCGCAGTCAGGCAGAAGGTCAGATCCTTAGCTGAGGAGAACAGGGATCTGAGAGGTAAGAACATAAGAACATAAGAATAGAGGATACTGCAACATGCCTACTGGCACACACGAGGCAGCTCCATTTTTGAATTGTATTTTCAGCATGTCTAACCTATTCTATTCTACTCTACTTATTTATTCTATTTTTCTTTTTATGATTTTTCTAATAAGCACTAACCTATTCATACCCACCCTACCTCTGTCATATGTCTATCTAATCTACATTTGAAGGTGTCTAAGGTATTGGCAGTTACTATCCTACTAGGAAGCTTGTTCCATGCATCAGCTACTCTATTACCAAACCAATTTTTTACCAATTTCCCTTCTGAACCTAAATTTATCAAGCTTAAATCCATTATTACGAGTTCTGGTTTGATCATGAATTTTTAGAACTTTATTAATATCTCCCTTGTTAATCCCTTTAAACCATTTATACACTTCAATCATATCCCCCCTAACTCTTCGCCTCTCTAGAGAATGTAGATTAAGTTTTTTTAATCTGTCCTCATATGGTAGATTTCTGATATTGTGTATCATCTTGGTCATTCTTCGTTGCACTCTCTCCAAGGATTCAATTTCCATTCTATAATAGGGTGACCAGAATTGCACAGCATAATCTAAATGGGGCCTAATTAATGCAAGATAGAGCTGCAAAATAACTTTTTCCGTCCTATTGCTAACGCTTCTTGAGATAAATCCTAAAATTCTGTTTGCTTTATTTCTGACTGCTGTGCATTGCTCTCTTGGCTTAAGACTACTACTCACAAGAACTCCCAAATCCCTTTCACATTGAGAACTCATGATTTCATGGTTATTTAGCTTATAACTAGTATTGTCTTTTATAGTACCCATTTTAACTACTTTATATTTTTCAGCATTAAATTCCATTTGCCATTTGTCCGACCATTCAGATAATCTATTTAGATCTTCCTGTAAAGCATGAATGTCTTCTTTTCCATATATAGTTCTACCTATTTTGGTGTCGTCTGCGAATTTACTTAGGTTACTACTGATATCCGAATCCAGATCATTTAGATATACGATGAATAATAGGGGACCCAGTACCGAGCCTTGTGGTACCCCGCTAGTAACCGAGCCCCACTCTGATTTCTCTCCATTTATGCAAGGTAGAGGTGTTAACCAGGAAGGGACAATTGAATAGAGAAGACGACTGGAAAGTTGTGAATAAGGGTTCAACGAAGATGGTTCTTAAGAAAAATGATACTTTTAGACTACAAGTTGCTAATTCATTTAGTTCACTTAGAGATGAAGGTGACAGTGGCGGCAGTAATTCTTCAGGACCCATATAGTCAGACAGGTGTACTAGCGATTGTAGAAATAGAAATGGAAGTGGGAAAAGCTCTCAGGTCAAGAGCCTAGGTAAGTCTCCCAAGGTCGGATTAACCCATCCTCCGGATAAGTCTCCTTCTTTGGTAATTGTAGGGGATTCACTATCCAGATATGTAGACAGGAAACTCAGGCATAAAGTTAGAGGAAAATATTTTTTCCCTGGAGCAGGTATGAAGAAGGTGGGTGAGTCAATAAATAGCTGGATTGAGAAAAAAGATGTTGTTTGTTTGATAGCTGGGGGAAATGACGTGCAGGATGGTAGAAATGAAGAGCTGATTAGGTTGTATAGACAAGCCCTGGATAAGATCAGGAAAAGGGGTGCAGTTCCTGTGATGTGTGGTATTCTCCCTAGGCTTAGCCAAAGTTCAGAGTGGTGGTCTCGAGCTATAGGAGTAAATGCTAGGATGAAAGTCTTCTGTCGGGAGAATAATATAGGTTTTATAGACGGGTGGGATCACTTCACTAGTCGTAAGCATATGTATGCAAGGGATGGAGTGCATCTTTCTAATTCAGGTGTCTCGGTATTGGCTGGTATGATAGACAGAGAGGTAGGGGGGTTTTGTTAGACACAAATAATGAAATGATTAATACTTGTGCAGAGAAATTAGTCAGTAAGGGTTCAGTAAATAGAGGGTCAAATAACTGGGAGTCTAAGGATAAGAACCATTTGTTACATAGAACAAATATTAACAAAAAGAATAGCCACAAGAAGGGTAAAGCTAGAGAACGTTTAAAAGTATATTATACAAATAGCCGTAGTTTAGGTAACAAGATAGAAGAACTGAGAGCCATAGTATGTAGTGAGAGACCGGATATAATATGCATTAGTGAAAGTTGGATTAATTTAGAAAACAAACACCTTAAATCTGAGTACATAATTACAGGATATAAACTTTATAATGCTGATCGTAGTGCAGATAGAAGAGGGGGAGGGGTAATTATGTATATTAAAGATAGCCTCAGAAGCTGCATTAAGTCTGGAATTAAGACAAATCTAAATTCAGAAACCTTATGGGTTGAAATTAAAAATAATATAGAAAGTCTAGTTGTAGGAGTATGTACTTAAAGCAACACGGGGGGTGAATGCACTAGATTTAGTTCTTAGTAATAGAGAGAATATGGTTACAAATTTAGAAGTTGGTGAAAAATTGGGCAACAGTGACCATGATTCCATTAGATTTAACATAATTTCAAAGAAACTATAAAGGAAAATAAGAATATTGTTCTAAACTTTAGAGCAGGAGATTTTGAGGGCTTAAAAACTAAATTATCTAATGAGGTATGGGAAGGGATTTCTGGGGTACAGATGTGGGTAGTTAATCCAGCAGGTCAGGTCGCAGGTAGCGGATTACCCCGAAATTTGGGTACCACATGCCAAGGATTATCACAAGATAAGATCAATACATTAAATTCTCTCACAGGAAAGAACAGCAGTCCGTCAGTTAATATAAATTTGGATGAGAAATATAACAATTTTGTCATGACTCTTAAGAATAGTCAGAGAGACTATATTCCCATGAAACATTGCAGATCAAGAAAAAATGACCCTAAATGGATGAACAATAGAATAAAGAATCTTATAGGTATTAAAAGAGGAATATACAGGAAACTAAAAAGAGGTGAAGAGCATGTGAGGCAGTAATATATTCAGTTAAACAGGGAAGTTAAAAAGATAGTTAGAGAGTCGAAAAGAAAATACGAAGTTAGAATAGCAGGAGAAGCTAAAGAAAAACCTAAAGGGTTTTATCAACATTATCAAACAAAATTTAAGGAAAAAGTCGGACGAATGCTGATCGTAGTGCAGATAAAAGAGGGGGAGGGGTAATTATGTATATTAAAGATAGCCTCAGAAGCTGCATTAAGTCTGGAATTAAGACAAATCTAAATTCAGAAGCCTTATGGGTTGAAATTAAAAATAATATAGAAAGTCTAGTTGTAGGAGTAGTCTACAGACCACCTGATCTAGATAATATAGAGTCGCAAGTTATATACGATGAAATTTCTAAAGTGAGCAGGTCAAATAGAGTTTGCATTGTAGGCGATTTTAATTTTAGACATATTAACTGGGAAATCATAACAGGTGATAGTAGCTCTAAGGAGTTTTTGGAAGTAGTAGAAGACAATTTCCTTTCTCAGCATGTACATGAAGCAACACGGGGGGTGTATACACTAGATTTAGTTCTTAGTAATAGAGAGAATATGGTTACAAATTTAGAAGTTGGTGAAAAATTGGGCAACAGTGACCATGATTCCATTAGATTTAACATAATTTTCAAGGAAACTATAAAGGAAAATAAGAATATTGTTCCAAACTTTAGAGCAGGAGATTTTGAGGGCTTAAAAACTAAATTATCTAATGAGGTATGGGAAGGGATTTCTGGGGTACAGATGTGGGTAGTTAATCCAGCAGGTCAGGTCGCAGGTAGCGGATTACCCCGAAATTTGGGTACCACATGCCAAGGATTATCACAAGATAAGATCAATACATTAAATTCTCTCACAGGAAAGAACAGCAGTCCGTCAGTTAATATAAATTTGGATGAGAAATATAACAATTTTGTCATGACTCTTAAGAATAGTCAGAGAGACTATATTCCCATGAAACATTGCAGATCAAGAAAAAATGACCCTAAATGGATGAACAATAGAATAAAGAATCTTATAGGTATTAAAAGAGGAATATACAGGAAACTAAAAAGAGGTGAAGAGCATGTGAGGCAATAATATATGCAGTTAAACAGGGAAGTTAAAAAGATAGTTAGAGAGTCGAAAAGAAAATACGAAGTTAGAATAGCAGGAGAAGCTAAAGAAAAACCTAAAGGGTTTTATCAACATTATCAAACAAAATTTAAGGAAAAAGTCGGACGAATGCTGATCGTAGTGCAGATAAAAGAGGGGGAGGGGTAATTATGTATATTAAAGATAGCCTCAGAAGCTGCATTAAGTCTGGAATTAAGACAAATCTAAATTCAGAAGCCTTATGGGTTGAAATTAAAAATAATATAGAAAGTCTAGTTGTAGGAGTAGTCTACAGACCACCTGATCTAGATAATATAGAGTCGCAAGTTATATACGATGAAATTTCTAAAGTGAGCAGGTCAAATAGAGTTTGCATTGTAGGCGATTTTAATTTTAGACATATTAACTGGGAAATCATAACAGGTGATAGTAGCTCTAAGGAGTTTTTGGAAGTAGTAGAAGACAATTTCCTTTCTCAGCATGTACATGAAGCAACACGGGGGGTGTATACACTAGATTTAGTTCTTAGTAATAGAGAGAATATGGTTACAAATTTAGAAGTTGGTGAAAAATTGGGCAACAGTGACCATGATTCCATTAGATTTAACATAATTTTCAAGGAAACTATAAAGGAAAATAAGAATATTGTTCCAAACTTTAGAGCAGGAGATTTTGAGGGCTTAAAAACTAAATTATCTAATGAGGTATGGGAAGGGATTTCTGGGGTACAGATGTGGGTAGTTAATCCAGCAGGTCAGGTCGCAGGTAGCGGATTACCCCGAAATTTGAGTACCACATGCCAAGGATTATCACAAGATAAGATCAATACATTAAATTCTCTCACAGGAAAGAACAGCAGTCCGTCAGTTAATATAAATTTGGATGAGGAATATAACAATTTTGTCATGACTCTTAAGAATAGTCAGAGAGACTATATTCCCATGAAACATTGCAGATCAAGAAAAAATGACCCTAAATGGATGAACAATAGAATAAAGAATCTTATAGGTATTAAAAGAGGAATATACAGGAAACTAAAAAGAGGTGAAGAGCAGGTGAGGCAGCAATATATACAGTTAAACAGGGAAGTTAAAAAGATAGTTAGAGAGTCGAAAATAAAATACGAAGTTAGAATAGCAGGAGAAGCTAAAGAAAATCCTAAAGGGTTTTATCAACATTATCAAACAAAATTTAAGGAAAAAGTCGGACCAATTGAAGTAGCCAATGGCCATATCACAGATGACGATAAAGTGATGTGTACATGTTTAAATGATTATTTCTTATCTGTATTTACAAATGAAAACTTGGAAAATATTCCGGAAGTAGAATCCATTTACAGAGACAGTCCCGATAAAATACTTAGTTCAATAAATATTACGAGAGAGGAAGTAATAAAAGAAATAGATAAATTAAAGGCTCATAAATCTCCGGGACCTGATGGAATATATGCTAGAATATTAAAGGAATGCAAGGAAGAGCTTAGTTGTCCTCTAACTGCATTATTTAATAATTCAATAAAATTAGGATCGGTACCCATGGAGTGGAAATTGGCAGATGTGGTACCAATATTTAAAAAAGGAGAACGTGTTAAAAAGAATAATTATAGGCCGGTAAGTTTAACGTCAACAGAGGGTAAGATTCTAGAATCCATAATTGCAAATAAAATAAGGGCACATCTAGAATTACACAGACTGATAAAACTTTCACAACACGGGTTTCTTAAGGGTTTTTCGTGCCTTACAAACTTACTGTCTTTTTATTCAGAAGTTTACGAGGCAGTAGATTGTGGCAAAGAATGATACAATATATCTAGATTTTAGCAAAGCTTTTGATAGAGTTCCTCACAAAAGATTAGTTAAAAAGCTGGAAGCTCATGGTATAGGAGGAGCTGTGCTCAGATGGATCAGACAATGGTTAAAAGACAGAAAACAGAGGGTTTGCATAAATGGAGAGAAATCAGAGTGGGGCTCGGTTACAAGCGGGGTACCACAAGGCTCGGTACTGGGTCCTCTATTATTCATCGTATATCTAAATGATCTGGATTCGGATATCAGTAGTAACCTAAGTAAATTCGCAGACGACACTAAAATAGGTAGAACTATAAATGGAAAAGAAGACATTCATGCTTTACAGGAAGATCTAAATAGATTATCTGAATGGTCGGACAAATGGCAAATGGAATTTAATGTTGAAAAATGTAATGTAGTTAAAATGGGTACTATAAAAGACAATACTAGTTATAAGCTAAATAACCATGAAATCATGAGTTCTCAGTGTGAAAGGGATTTGGGAGTTCTTGTGAGTAGTAGTCTTAAGCCAAGAGAGCAATGCACAGCAGTCAGAAATAAAGCAAACAGAATTTTAGGATTTATCTCAAGAAGCGTCAGCAATAGGACGGAAAAAGTTATTTTGCAGCTCTATCTTGCATTAGTTAGGCCCCATTTAGATTATGCTGTGCAATTCTGGTCACCCTATTATAGAATGGAAATTGAATCCTTGGAGAGAGTGCAACGAAGAATGACCAAGATGATACACAATATCAGAAATCTACCATATGAGGACAGATTAAAAAAACTTAATCTACATTCTCTAGAGAGGCGAAGAGTTAGGGGGGATATGATTGAAGTGTATAAATGGTTTAAAGGGATTAACAAGGGAGATATTAATAAAGTTTTAAAAATTCATGATCAAACCAGAACTCGTAATAATGGATTTAAGCTTGATAAATTTAGGTTCAGAAGGGAAATTGGTAAAAATTGGTTTGGTAATAGAGTAGCTGATGCATGGAACAAGCTTCCTAGTATGATAGTAAATGCCAATACCTTAGACACCTTCAAATGTAGATTAGATAGACATAAGACAGAGGTAGGGTGGGTATGAATAGGTTAGTGCTTATTAGAAAAATCATAAAAAGAAAAACAGAATAAATAAGTAGAGCAGAATAGAATAGGTTAGACATGCTGAAAATACAATTCAAAAATGGAGCTGCCTCGTGTGTGCCAGTAGGCATGTTGCAGTGTCCTCTATTCTTATGTTCTTATGTTCTTAAAAGACAGAAAACAGAGGGTTTGCATAAATGGAGAGAAACCAGAGTGGGGCTCGGTTACTAGTGGGGTACCACAAGGCTCGGTACTGGGTCCCCTATTATTCATCGTATATCTAAATGATCTGGATTCGGATATCAGTAGTAACCTAAGTAAATTCGCAGACGACACTAAAATAGGTAGAACAATAAATGGAAAAGAAGACATTCATGCTTTACAGGAAGATCTAAATAGATTATCTGAATGGTCGGACAAATGGCAAATGGAATTTAATGTTGAAAAATGTAAAGTAGTTAAAATGGGTACTATAAAAGACAATACTAGTTATAAGCTAAATAACCATGAAATCATGAGTTCTCAGTGTGAAAGGGATTTGGGAGTTCTTGTGAGTAGTAGTCTTAAGCCAAGAGAGCAATGCACAGCAGTCAGAAATAAAGCAGATGTGGTACCAATATTTAAAAAAGGAGAACGTGTTAAAAAGAATAATTATAGGCCGGTAAGTTTAACGTCAACAGTGGGTAAGATTCTAGAATCCATAATTGCAAATAAAATAAGGGCACATCTAGAATTACACAGACTGATAAAACTTTCACAACACGGGTTTCTTAAGGGTTTTTCGTGCCTTACAAACTTACTGTCTTTTTATTCAGAAGTTTACGAGGCAGTAGATTGTGGCAAAGAATATGATACAATATATCTAGATTTTGGCAAAGCTTTTGATAGAGTTCCTCACAAAAGATTAGTTAAAAAGCTGGAAGCTCATGGTATAGGAGGAGCTGTGCTCAGATGGATCAAACAATGGTTAAAAGACAGAAAACAGAGGGTTTGCATAAATGGAGAGAAATCAGAGTGGGGCTCGGTTACAAGCGGGGTACCACAAGGCTCGGTACTGGGTCCTCTATTATTCATCGTATATCTAAATGATCTGGATTCGGATATCAGTAGTAACCTAAGTAAATTCGCAGACAACACTAAAATAGGTAGAACTATAAACGGAAAAGAAGACATTCATGCTTTACAGGAAGATCTAAATAGATTATCTGAATGGTCGGACAAATGGCAAATGGAGTTTAATGTTGAAAAATGTAAAGTAGTTAAAATGGGTACTATAAAAGACAATACTAGTTATAAGCTAAATAACCATGAAATCATGAGTTCTCAGTGTGAAAGGGATTTGGGAGTTCTTGTGAGTAGTAGTCTTAAGCCAAGAGAGCAATGCACAGCAGTCAGAAATAAAGCAAACAGAATTTTAGGATTTATCTCAAGAAGCGTCAGCAATAGGACGGAAAAAGTTATTTTGCAGCTCTATCTTGCATTAGTTAGGCCCCATTTAGATTATGCTGTGCAATTCTGGTCACCCTATTATAGAATGGAAATTGAATCCTTGGAGAGAGTGCAACGAAGAATGACCAAGATGATACACAATATCAGAAATCTACCATATGAGGACAGATTAAAAAAACTTAATCTACATTCTCTAGAGAGGCGAAGAGTTAGGGGGGATATGATTGAAGTGTATAAATGGTTTAAAGGGATTAACAAGGGAGATATTAATAAAGTTTTAAAAATTCATGATCAAACCAGAACTCGTAATAATGGATTTAAGCTTGATAAATTTAGGTTCAGAAGGGAAATTGGTAAAAATTGGTTTGGTAATAGAGTCGCTGATGCATGGAACAAGCTTCCTAGTATGATAGTAAATGCCAATACCTTAGACACCTTCAAATGTAGATTAGATAGACATATGACAGAGGTAGGGTGGGTATGAATAGGTTAGTGCTTATTAGAAAAATCATAAAAAGAAAAATAGAATAAATAAGTAGAGTAGAATAGAATAGGTTAGACATGCTAAAAATACAATTCAGAAATGGAGCTGCCTCGTGTGTGCCAGTAGGCATGTTGCAGTGTCCTCTATTCTTATGTTCTTATGTAAAGCAAACAGAATTTTAGGATTTATCTCAAGAAGCGTCAGCAATAGGACGGAAAAAGTTATTTTGCAGCTCTATCTTGCATTAGTTAGGCCCCATTTAGATTATGCTGTGCAATTCTGGTCACCCTATTATAGAATGGAAATTGAATCCTTGGAGAGAGTGCAGCGAAGAATGACCAAGATGATACACAATATCAGAAATCTACCATATGAGGACAGATTAAAAAAACTTAATCTACATTCTCTAGAGAGGCGAAGAGTTAGGGGGGATATGATTGAAGTGTATAAATGGTTTAAAGGGATTAACAAGGGAGATATTAATAAAGTTTTAAAAATTCATGATCAAACCAGAACTCGTAATAATGGATTTAAGCTTGATAAATTTAGGTTCAGAAGGGAAATTGGTAAAAATTGGTTTGGTAATAGAGTCGCTGATGCATGGAACAAGCTTCCTAGTAGGATAGTAAATGCCAATACCTTAGACACCTTCAAATATTTTTACATAGTTTTGTTGTGTGCATTAGTTTTCTTTTCATTAAGGCATCGAGCAATTGTCTTGTGAGGTATTGATTTAGCAATATAAGTTACAGGTAACATTATAGAGGAGGAAGGGCGTCATATAGCGGTAAGACTCAGCACGCGAGCGTTGATAAAGAATGAACACCTCCCAACAAGTGCCAAACATCTCCCAACAAGTGCCAGTTAGTAAGTAAAACATTATTTAAAACACAAGTTAAACAAAAGGTTCCTCATTCTATGGTTCTTGCCTGTCACCATGGTGCCAATTCACACCTCTTAAAACAAGTTACCTGAAAAGTGTTATTGAATGTGAAAGTTCTAGATTGGCTTACTTTTTTTTTTAATGGGTGTGACATCGGGACAGGCAAAAACTGCCTTCATCAAGAAAGGCCCTAGTAAGAGAAAACACCAAGACGAAGGAAAAGAAAAAGGTTAAGGAAGGAGCAGAATAGTTGGGATTTTCTTTGGGGGTCCTGAGACAAGATTCAACGTATACTAATTTTACAAGTGCTTGTGTATGTAAGTATGGATGCATGCTTGCATGTATATATATATGTGTGTACGTGTGTTGTGTGTATGTAAAGAAATGTAATATATATATAAATGGTTGAATAAATACTGTATGCATGGACTGTACTAACAAAATATGATTCTCTCTCTCTCTCTCTCTCTCTCTCTCTCTCTCTCTCTCTCTCTCTCCTCTCTCTCTCTCTCTCTCTCTCTCTCTCTCTCTCTCTCTCTCTCCGTTCAGAAATTGCCACTTGACAGCTGCGTATTTATTCTTGGTGATGTATTGTCCTTTGGGGGCAGTTCTTTTCTTGCCGCAGTTTGAATTTAGACCCAGGGGACACTCAGTGCTCAAGAGAGTAGTTGTATGATCATTGTTACAGGATTACTTTCCCTTACATAAGCATATAGGGTAGCCGAATCCATAACAAAAGAATAGAGTCAATGGGTTCAAATCCTAACTTACGCATTTCAATTGTTCTAATATAAAGAGAAAGGGATTGTATGCTTACAAATATAGACGCACATATACATATATAATGATTTGTCTTCTTTATATAAATAATAAAAAAAATCTATAAATGAATGTAGGATGACAATGTATTCATAATTTGAAAGTGACCTCTTTGGGACATCTCAAATAATGACCACATATGGGAAAGCTGCCTATACAGAATACTCTATTGATATAATATTTCCGCTTTAATGTTAAAAATGTGCTTATTGCTGATATGTTCAATTTCATAGATATAGTGCTAGTGTATATGTTTGTAGTCACCGTGGTTCAAGCGGTAGCGTCCGCGACTTT
>JAXCGZ010015237.1:120000-129991 GCA_037179515.1 Halocaridina rubra | reverse complement strand
CACTGGTTAACGTACTCAGCTTGGAAAGTGACATACCCGTGTTCGAGCTCACAACGGAGCATTAGGAAGAGCATCCAGGCTTAATTCCCCAGCTCCAATCTATCTGTGTCCACCCCCATGCAAGAGGGGATAAGTAAAGACATGAAAAACTACGAGCAACAAGTTCATCATACCAGAGTTGTTGTTAGGAGCTTAGATATGGTTTATATACTACAGAGTTAAAATTTTCAATTTTCATTTTGGAATACAGAAGCAGGTTACTGGTTGAGTCTATGACTGTAAAAGTGCATATTATACGGGTGCTTTAGAGCTAGCATTCAGTACACCTTTTTTTTAAGATATAACTTCTCTCTAGAGTACTCGTAGAACGCTTTATTAACAGCATTTGGCAGGTACATTGTCGTCTTTGTAGAGAATAGTGTACTGGAGATGTTACTGAAGTTTGTGTACATGGTGGCCAAAGACTGGTAGTATAGGGTGCATATAAAGTGAATGTGTGTTTAGAAGCACTTTTTAACCATTGGCCTTATTAAATGACATATTTGGAGATATATTTTAGACTGAATTGTAACCCCTTGATGCACTTTTTGAAAGCAGGTTTTAAATGATTAAGAATTTTAAGTTGGTTTTATTCATCCCTAAGACTCTTTGATAGCCATGCAATCTTTTTCATGTCTCACTGTGAGAAACCTTTTGAATTCTTCTAGCAGTCTGGAATATCTCACTGGGAAAATCCTCATGAACCCTGCCTGTAATCTAGCATGTCTCAATCTGAGACACCTTTTGAAGTCTTTCAGAAATCTAAAATGTCTCATTGTGAGAAATATCTTGAAATTTTCCTGAAATTGGAGTGTCCAATTGTGAGAAACCTTTTGAAGTCCTCTAGAAACCTGGCATGTCTCACAGTAGAGAACCTCTTGAAGTCTACCAGAAATGGAATGTCTGACTGTGAGAAATCTCACGAAGTCTGGAATGTCTCACTATGAGAAACCCCTGGAAATTTTCCAAAAATATGTAGTGTGTCACTGTGATAAACCTCATGAAGTCTTCCAGAAATCGGGAATGTCTCATAGTGAAAAACCTCTTGAAGTCTTCCAGAAATCGGAATGTCTCACTCTGAAAAACCTCTTGTAGTCTTCTAGAAATCCTGAATGTCTCACTATGAAAAAATGCCTGAAAGTCTTCAAAAACTTGGTATGTCTAGCTATGTCACTGTGAGAATTTATTGAAGTCTTTCCTAAATTTGGGTTGTCTCACTGTGAGATACCACTTGAAGTCTTCTAGAAATCTTTGAAGAGTCTTAGGGAAGGAAATACATTAACTCTTTTGCTTTCTGTTTCATGGTATCTACTCTCTTAAAATATCTCCAAAATAAATGTTAACGAATATGGCCTTTGGTCTTTAGGACGGCTTTACCAAGTGGTTGCATCAGGTATCCAGATTGGTAGCTTTAGTGTTGACTGACAAATATGTTGTGCTTTACTGAAATAATTTGCAAAGATAATGAAGCAGTACACTGAATTTAATACGTGTCTTTAAATGAAAAATTGTATGTTACGTCTGACTTTAATGTTGGATATCTTTTTTATAACTGGTCACCTCTGACATATAATATCTAAACTAAACTTAATACGTCTCTTTAAATGAAATATGGTATGTTATATCTGACTTTAGTGTTGGATATCTTTTTCATAACTGGTCACCTCTGACATATAATATTTTGTGGATAAGTTTTCAGTCTCTGTTTCTTATGTGCATATGGTGCCAAAGTAATGGTGAAAAATAATTACTATTTTTTTTTATTATCAAGTTTGTCCTAGTATAATGGTTAAAAACAATTACTGTTCCTTAGTACCATGTATGTCATTTTGTACAGGTAATATTTTCAATGTGTCAGTATAATTTTCTATTAATTTTTCAACCAGTCCAAGAGTTAGATAACAACTTCAATATATGAAACAATGATACCTGAAGTAGAATATCAATCGTTTCACCTACTGATAAAAGAATACTGTGCTTTAGTTTTTTCCTTATGAGTCCCACTCTGTAGTAAAGAGTTATTTGGGACGTTCACAAAAAGTAAAGTGAATATGACATTTGCAATGGAATAGCACTCTTAAGACATAGGAATTAAAAAAGTATATATAAGTTTTCAATCACAATGTTCTGAAAAACTCATCAGGTATATATACAGTACTATTTTTTTTTATACCGAAATCCAATGAGTGCACCTTCATGTATGATACCCGTCCGTCCAGATGTCATACATGGAAAAAAAAATGACCTAGCAATTTGACATGAAAATCAGCTTTAAAGTTACATTCGCATCTCGAACCGTGATGCAGCGGTTTATATAAAGATCACAGTCTTAAATCAGATTCAGTGGTTGTTTCATCTATAGAAACTGAACTATCCAGTCTTAACTAGAGTAACTTATAATAAGATATACTACCTTCTTTGATGATTCTAATCTCTAAGCATATTGTTATCATGTAATTAGCGTCGCAGACCTTATTATTGAAATAAGGTCATTATTTAACTAAATCTGACCACGGGAAAGTGTGGCGAATCATCCTTGAAAATACTTTTTCGACTTTTTTTCTTTTTTTTATAATATTTCTCTTAGAGGTTGAAGTATATCTGTACCTTAAGTAGGAAAATTACACTAACCTAATCTAACTTTACCTATTTTAACTCAAATTAGTCTATCCTATCCTAACCAAACTCAACCTAACCAAACCTAACCTAACTCAACCTAATCTATCCTACCTGAACCTTACCTAACCTAACTAACATACCTAAATTTAACCTAACCTAACCTATCCTTTTCTAACTTGACTTAGCCAAACTTAACCTATCCCATCCTAACCTATCCTAACTTAACCTATCCCAACCAAACCTATCCTAACTAAACCTAACCTAACCTAACTTAACTTAAGCTATCTTAAGTTAATCTAACTTAACCTAACCTCTTTTTTTCTTCAGGCCAATTACTTCTTACTTCAAAGTAGCAGATCAAGAGAAAGATTACATTTGCTCACTGCCTAAGGACAATGGCATGCATCAGTGCCAAAATCTCCCACCTATGTTATATGAGGGTAAGGTCACATATCTTTTGACTTATGATTGGTGCTCCTGGGTGTACCGCAGTAGCAAAGCAGTTAGAGTCCTCAACTCAGGAAGTGATAGACCCATGATCGAGCCCACCTTGGGTCATTAGGAAGGGTATCCAGCCATAATTACCCAGCAATAACTCGCTTGTGTCCACTCCTGTAATGGATATAAATAAGGACACGTGCAATGGCACACAAGCAATAGCACTCTTGGTCATGTTAATGAAAAGCTATTGGAATGAGTTACTATTTTTTCATTGTTTCTTTTAGAATGTGTTACTTTTTGCAAATTATCTAGTTCTACCTCTTGTTTTCTGAATGGTATTATGTTTGCTGTGGACTTACTAATTACAATCATGTTTTGTTTGCCATATCATATGTCAATATTAATCCCTATTTGAATGGGGGTGGGCATAGACAGGTTGGAGCCGAGAAATAAAGGCAGGACGCCGAGGATTTTAGGCTGGGCGCCCTTTTTGACACTGCAATTGGCTCGTACATGGGCTTGCCATTCCCCAAATTGAGAAGTTTATATATTACATTACTGCTCTAACCACTTTGCTACTGCCATCCACTCCAGTTAGAATGATTAATGCTAAGAAATCTACATTAATTCTTTCCATTCTAAAGTTATTAAAAATTGACCCAGTACTTATTCCTCTTAGTGTTTCTATTCATGTCAAGAGAAATTCTAATATACTTTAAAGGTGGGTATTGCAATTTTACCGCCCCCAAAATCAATTTAACCACTTTAATATCCATTGTCAATAGCCATAAAATTGCATATTGTTGTTATTCTTAGTAGAGTTCTGTAGACTTTAAAGAAAGTCATATAAGCAAATTTCCAAATATTATAAGGAAATTGGAGTTTGTCTCTTCAAATCAGAGATTTTCAGCATTGTGATTATTGTAAAAGATTGTGTATAGGTGATCCGGACCAAAGGAATTCCTTCACACCTGCAGCAATGGGGTAAATCATCTGCATCTGTTGTTCCTTATGGCAGAAGATCCTTGCCCACTCACCCTGGGGATGACCCAAGCAGGATGATGTGGGTAAAATTATGGTAGCTTATTATCCCCAAGGAGCTAAGAGGAATGACTGAAGTATTTTAGCCTGGTATATGTGTGCTTTTACTCAGTCACCTCTCTTTATATGAAGGATTGCGGCAATTTTATATGTGTGTATAACTACTATTAGTACTCTTGATATTTTTACACCTGCCAGGACTAATATGCAATGATTCAGCACAAGTGGGTGCACCTAACGAGCCAACAAACGATTCTTGTGTCAACTGGAACCAGTACTACACTGACTGCAGACCTGGTGACAAAAATCCCTTCCAAGGAGCGATTTCCTTTGACAACATTGGCCTTGCATGGGTAGCAATATTTTTGGTATGTATTGTTGCCAGGCTTATAAACTGGCCATATTTTTCAAGAGTGTAGTATGCTTACTATCAGTTAGGTCAGAGAAATAACGTCTTCTGTTATGACAGTATGTGGTACTATTAGCATCTATTCCTGCTGCCTTGCAGGCGCACGCAGGAGTGTTAAGGGCTTTGGGAGTAAATCCTGATGGTAAATTTGAAGGGAGAGACCCAAAGGCAGTTGATGGAGAGGAATGTTCCAAACCACCCTTTAGCATATGCAATGCTACTTGATTTCCTAATGTATTGACCATGTCATGCCTTTGGAGCTACTCAACAGTGTCAAGAGGGAGCACATGCTAATTTGGCTAGTCACTTGTCCAATATCTTTAGCCCAGGCAAGCAGAAAAGCTTATGGCTGCTTTAGCCATCCGTCAAGATGAAAGGGCCATATAATATGCTTACTAAAAACTTTATTCTACGACTTTTGTTGATATTGTAAGACACTAACTGGAGGGTGTAGAAGCCAAATAGATTATGGTGAGCCATGATGTTCTTTTGCTGAGTATGTGAAGGATATTCTTCACTTTAATTATGTCATGAAACTATGAATTTAACTCAAAATGTAATTGGTTATGCTTTATGTTAGAGTGCGCTTGCCTGTTGCCTGAATTTCTTAGAGCTCCCATACAAATTTTAGTCGCCATTTCATCCAGTCATTCAGTGATAGCACACATCTGCATACACATCTTCTCGACATCCATTGTTACGATTCCTTCTTCCCCATGAACACAGAGTCCACCTGGACAACTCCGTCAATGATCCCTGTCCAAGATGTAAGACATCACCTCATACAATCAAGCACATTATGGAAGACTACACTGCTTGCAGTCTCATGTGTCAACAACACAACATAAACTTTCTAAGACCTCTGTGGGAAAGCCCAGTATCGGCAGTAGCCTTCGTTGGGGATTCGAGACTGTTTGTCAAGGCAGTTTAGGAATTAAAATCAACAATGTAGAGCTCCAGTTTTAGTACATTTTCAGACTTTACTATAGTAGGAACATACTTATCCACTTGGAACAATTTAGAAAACCTAATGAAATACATGAAACAAGCATTTAATGTGGACCCAGTATAAAAACTATGTTTTTTCCTATACATGCACTACATACTATGATAAATTTAATTCATATATTGGGCACAATTAGATTGCAACAATAAAGCATTGATAACATTGAGCAAGCATAGCATTATAGAGTACTGGAAGCTATTTGAATATGCTTTGAAGCTTATGAATTTTTATTCTTGAAAATATCCATATAATATTTTTGCTCTGTGGTAGATAATGGTTCTCTGAAGCTGCAGATTCGGAGTGCCAATTTATCGTCACTTGTATCTTTCTAGCAGGTGGGCCAAAAGTCACAGTTTTTTTATTTTTCACTCGTCTTGGTGAGGGATTACCTCTATGAGGCCCTTGCTGATGATCACTCTTTGTAAATACCAACGTAATTAGGCTAACATTGCACTCACGGTGAGGTAATTCCTCACACAGAAGGGTGTAAAAGAGTAAATTAAAAAATTAAAAGCTCTGACTTTTGGCTTATCCTCTACTTCCTTGATGTAAGTATCTAAGACTTAATCTCGTGATAGTTTTTATAATGTTTTTATCTTTCTGTATATTCCAACAGGTTATAAGTCTAGAAGGGTGGACGGATATCATGTATTATGTTCAGGATGCCCATTCGTTTTGGGATTGGATATATTTTGTGCTATTAATTGTGGTGAGTATTTTTTTCTGTCATTGGAGCAAGGAGGAGAGAGTATATAAACTTAGGAATGATTGGGGAAAGATTGGTTGTTAGTTGCATGGACCAAAGGGATATCTCGCACTGGCCACCTCAATAAGCTGAGATGGGTGAGCTGAGATTGCCATGAGGTGAAGTGTGGTGTAAACTAGTTGCTGCTGATAGGCCTCACGGTGGTGTATTTGTAGAGTGCTGCTGAATTCTTAATAATATAGTGGAATAATACCAGCATTACAATACTGACTCGTACCATTTTATAGAATGTTATTTTTTTTCTATCCTCTCATTTTCTATTTTCACCAACTTGCTTCCCTGCTAGGAACATCTTATATATAGTCTCTAACTTTTCCAGTTGGGTTTATTGCCTGGCTTATGGTAATAATTATAATCCACAAATTAGTAATTCCTCTGATGTATCTCAAAATTATTGTATGAGATTTTTTTTCTTCATGGTATCTCTTAATTGCTTTAAATTTTTTCTTCTTTTTTTTTTTGCAAAAAATGAGCAATCTAAAATTTTGAACACTAAAGATTTAGGAACAGTAAGTTGTCCCTTATCTGACACGGTTAAGCAGTGCAGTTTTGAATATACGGGGTTGGAGAATACTGTATATGAAGAAAATATTACAAAAATTTTTCCCCAAAAAATATATTTCATAGCAACTACAGTAATGTTTTACATAAATCTGAATTTAGTTTAGGAATGTATGTGTAGAGTAGAGTAATTTACGCATAATTCAAAGTATGCAAGAGGTTGGGAATATATTACTTTCTAACCATAGACACATTTACATAAGGGTATTGACTATACGATTTGACATACACAGGATGTGGTGGAAACCAATAAATAGGTAAGATGAGGGACAACTATATTTTTTATCATATAGCTAAGGTAGGGAAATTATTATGGCCATCGTGAAAATGCTCATGTTACCGACTTCTGGCTTTTATTGTGTGCCATGTTTTAGTTTTGAAAGTAAATGTAATAAAATTTGGTTTTGATTACATAATCAAAATATAATTTAGCGTTTGTTTCACTATTAATTCCCTCTATGGGGATGCACAGATTGGAGCTGGGGAATTAAGGCTGGCTGCCCTTCCGAAATCCCACTATGGGCTCGAGCATGGTTTTGCTACTTCCCCAGTAGCAAATAATATGTCAGTCATACTAGAATATAAAAAATGTCTTTGCATAGTGATGTCTCATATTCCTCTGTTAATGTGAATATTCACCAATGATTCTTTAAATATTCTTTAAATTTCAGATTGGGTCATTTTTTATGATCAACTTGTGCCTGGTTGTTATTGCAACTCAGTTTTCTGAGACGAAGAAAAGAGAGATGGAGAGAATGAAAATGGAGCGTGCGAGATTTCATTCAACTAGTACATTAGCATCGGGATCTACATCCGAACCAAATTCGTGTTATACTGAAATAATTAAATATATTGCTCATCTATGGAGAAGAGCCAGACGGAAATTATATTCTAGGTATCGACAGTTTCGTCGTCGTCATCGTTCGGATCATCCGAGACAGTTAAGTTTAAAAAAGCAACGACGAAGACGCCAATACGAAGCAGCCCAAAGTGCTATAATAGGAAGGGAAGGTATGGGAGTTTCTGGTACTTTAATACCCTTACCATCTTCAGGAGGTGTGAGTCCTGGTGGTGATGTAGCCCTAATGAATAACATCTGTTCGGCTTCACCTCAGCTATTGTCCCCTCCAGAAGCTTTGGAATATCATGAAGATACATTGAATGCAAGTGCCCCAAGAGCCAGTCCTGAGTTTTCTGATGTGGATCCTCAAACATCTCCTAGAAGACCAGTTCTCTTAAAGATTCCAAGTGGTGCTAGTGGTGATGGAAACAGTGGAAATGAATTAGTCCCAATGTCCCCGGGTGGTCAAGTAATCTGCACGCCACGACAGAGGCGGCGTAGCTCCGTCATGTTCAGTGATGTGGTGCTTCTTCATGGCCACTCCGGGGACACAGCAACGAGGAATGTATGTCACAGTGAAAAAACAACACAGACAGATGATGACCCTCTGGATCCAACCTATTTTCGTGAGCCTCTACCTCCTTCACCAAACACATTGGGGCCCTCTCTTCTCCCAGCTGGACTGCTAGCCAATACTTTATTACCCCCAACTAAAGAAAAGTCTTCCTTACGGCCTGTGTCTAGAACTCCTTCATATAATGGTTCAGGAGGTAAGGGTTCTCTAACATGTGGTGAGTTACTGGCTCTTAGTGGCGCTCTCTCGGCTGCACTACCGACACATCTAGGAATCGATTCTCGCTCAGTTCATACATTGTATTCGTCTCTCGCCAAGGGTGTCAAGCATTTTTCTGCCCCTACCCTTTTCTTCTCCGCTGATCAAGCCCCTGCAGGGCTCTCTGAATATTACTCCAATTCCGATTCCTGCAATTCTGATTCAGACTGGAGTGAAGATGATTGGAGTGAAGAAGAAAAAAGACCTCCCTCTGCTTTGAAAAAAGTTTTTATGAAAATTCGATCATATATAAAAAAGCTTGTTGAACATCAATACTTTCAGCGTGGTATTCTTGTAGCCATCCTTATCAACACTTTGAGTATGGGCATCGAATACCATAATCAGGTGAGGATATTAAGCTGTGAATCATCGTATTGGTTCATTCAAGCTAATTTGGTAAATGTGAATATATACTATTAGTACGCCTTGTATGATATCACATCCTTTTACTTAAAAGAAATAAGTAATAGAACATAATAATTTGAGCCAAGAATTACCCATTTTTACATATATTTATAAATTTTCTTCTTTCAGTTAAACTCTAGTAACCCTCTTTTTGCTATTGGAAATATTTGTATTAATATTAATCACATTTTCTTAGATGCAATTACGATAAAAAATATTGGCCCTTAATAACCAATTAAAATATTGCATCAAGCTTCTTGGACTCCTAAACTTTAGGTTTAGAAATTTTAATGTTGGTTTATTTTTCAGCCTGAGACACTGACTCTGATAGTCGAGAGGAGCAATTTGATATTTTCGGCCATTTTTGCAGTTGAAATGCTTTTAAAAATAATTGCTGACGGTCCCTTCGGTTACATCAGCAACGGTTTTAATGTTTTTGATGGCATCATCGTTGTTCTCAGGTTTGTCAATTAATATATATATATATATATATATATATATATATATATATATATATATATATATATATATATATATATATATATATATATATATATATATATATATATATATATATATATATATATATATATATATATATATATATATATATATACAGAAGCTCCCTTACTTATGAACAACCTTGTTACGAACATTCACAGATACAAACAAACCCTTACCCATTATTTACCAGTGTATTAATATATGCATTACTGTACTGCATTGTATTATTACTATATTATTACTGAACTGAAATTCATTAATGCACTATACTTTATGTTTTTTGTAGTAGCTAAGTGTCTTTAGCCTAAGTACTATACAGTACTGCATATGTATGTACTGTGGAGTATTATTTTTACTTACACACAAACAGTTCTGTTTAAGAACAAACTTTTGGAACCTAACTCGTTCGTAAGTTGGGGAGTATATATATATATATATATATATATATATATATATATATATATATATATATATATATATATATATATATATATATATATATATATATATATATATATATATATATA